>CAUYON010012802.1:0-37212 GCA_963573935.1 Arctocebus calabarensis
AAAGAAGAAGAAGAAAAAGAAGAAGAAGAAGAAAAGAGGAAGAAGAGGAAGAAGAAGAGGAAGAAGAAGAAGAAGAAGAAGAAGAAGAAGAAGAAGAAGAAGAAGAAGAAGAAGAAGAAGAAGAAGAAGAAGAAGAAGAAGTAGAAGAAGAAGAAGAAGATTAAGAAGAAGAAGTAGAAGAAGTAGAAAGACAGAAAAAAAGAAAAAGTTAAATTCTCTATATGTTTTGAGGCAGCTCTGAAATTCATAGTCTTGAAACAATTTATAACAGAGATACTGAGGCTAATATGATATTTAGAGAGAGATCAAAGCCCACTTCAAAGCTGGACCCATAACCCAGGACCTTAGACTCTGACCCGTGAGACCACACTTGTGTGTCTTTTTCACACAAAGTAGCTTCATTCATGACTGTGTTCTATTTCTAGTGGAGACTGAGTTCCTTTCTTCTTCATGACCAGCGTACAGCCTATGTGTTGAGATGGTAGAATTATAATACGAAAAGTGTCTGGATCAATAAGTCACCTGGAATTTCAGTGAACAAGAAAATGTGTGCCCAAGAAATTACCTTAGTTTGCTGAGCCTCTGACTTTTTGGAGGTTGTTGGCTAGCAGAGCACAGCCTAACCTATGTCAACTAATTAATTTCATTAACGGTCTTACGGAGTTGATTTAGGAATTGGGTGAGAACAATAAGATGTGAGGACATTGGAAAAGGCTAAATATTACTGTGCTTTCAATCCTGCAGCTGCGTTTCAATTAAATTATTGGCAGTTCTAAACAAGTCTAGGCATCCTAGCTGACTTGACTCGTTCATTCCTAAAGGAAAATTTAATAGCTGAACATGGCAAATTGCTCTTTCAATTTTAATTTGGCAGAAAAGTCAAGTTCTCACACCAGAGAGGCACAGCTGGAAAGGGATTTTCAGGGAACAAAGTAAGCCTTTCCAGACTTTATTTGGTCTCTGTACAGGACAGGGTAACACACATAATGGCCATCAATACTTCTTGTTTTTTTTAGTTCTAAGATACCAAACTGCTCTTGGGTTCATGTTCTAAACAGCAGATTAAGATTAGTCAAATATATTGGTGTGACCTATACTCCATGCAAAAATTATAAGGCTAAATACCGAGATTCTCTCATTATTTACTGTAGACAAGTGCTTTTAAAGTGAAATCTATATTTTGATCGAGTTTTTTAAATTATTTATTTATTTTTCATTGGTCACCCTCTGTACAGTGCTGTGGCATAATAGCTCACAGCAACTTCAAACTCTTGGACTCAAGCGATTCTCTTGCCTCAGCCTCCCTAGTAGCTGGAACTACAGGCACCTGCCACAACTCCCGGCTATTTTTGTTTGTTTGTTTGCTTGCTTGCTTGCTTATCAGGTCCAGGCTTAGTTTGAACCTACCAGCCCCAGTGCATGTGGCCAGTGCCCTAACCACTGAGCTAGAGGAGCCCTATTTCTTAGTTTTTAATTGTTTTTTGTCATTAACTACCAATTGATTTTATTTTCCTTCAAGCTGTACAGGCTAGATTTGGATCATTCTGGAATTCTTCCCTAATCAAGATACCTTTTGTAGTGATGGATGTGGAATGTTTCTATATGTAGACATTTCCAGCTTCAGAGAACTTTGGAGACAGTCCACACCACCTTGGTGTAATCACTGGTCCATATCTCCCCTTGGATTGCAGCCAATTTGGGCTGAAAACTTGAGTGTTTTTTTTTTTTTTTAACGATAACTTATTGACTTAGCTGGTTAATTTTTAACTGTTTCAATGAGAGCTGCTCAGCCACTTTCACGCTCACACGCGTCACAGCGGAAACACAGGCTCTGACTCCACAGGCCGGGTGGAGCTGGTGCCTGCACTGCTAATGAGCTCCTGGCAGCTGCAGAGGGCGCCGGTCCATGACTCAGACTCAGAACACATCAACACCACGCCCCAGGAGAGAATGAGGAGGCTGCAGCAAGGAGCTTGCTACCTGACCTCTGCGGCATGAGAAATGGCCTCCTTCTCTCCCTAAGTGGACCCTGGCCATAGCGTGCTTTTGACATGGGAATAGGAGAAATATAACTCCCATGTTCTCTGAGCAGAAGAATTCATGAGAAGCTGGGGAGGTCTTAGCCATGGAGAAACACCAGTTCGTTCCTTTCTCTCACTTGCACTAATCCTATAAGTCACTCCTTTGTGACAAATGAGTGAGGCAGCAGGGGTCGTGAGAAGCCACCTCACCAGTGCTTCCAAGAGGACTGGTCCCAGGGAAGGTGATAAGAATGTCTGCTTTTGGTCGGATGTGGTGACCACACCTATAATCTGAGCAGTCTGGGAGGCCCAGGCAGGTGGCCCCATTGAGCTCCGGATTTGAGACTAGCTTGAGCAAGAGTGCGACCGTCTCTACTAGCCAATCACAGATGTGCACGCTGGGAGTCCCAGCTACTAGAGAGGCTAAGGCAGGAGGATTACTCAAGCCCAAGAGTTTGAGGTTGCTGTGAACTCTGATGATACCACGGCACTCTCTACCCGTGGTAACAGAGTTAGACTCTGCCTCAAAAAAAAAGAGATAGATAAAAGAAAAGAAAAAAAAGAATGTCTCCAGTTAGCCTAGCTCATCATAACTTGTTTCATGTGAACTTGTGTTTGATGAAAAGAAAATATCAAGTCTCTGAAGCCCACAGTTAACTTTCAATACTACAAGTCTCCTAGGACGACACGTGCAGGTGTGACTCCTGGCAACTGTATAAATTGAACTTCAATAGAACGTCAGCCCCAAGCCTTTCTTTTGCCTCCTGACGTTGTAGTCAGCAGTCGCCCACAGATGAGCCTCTAGCCTCTGGGGTCAGCGGACTTCTGACCGACTGTGTCAGACCAGCCTGGGTGCTGGGATTTGGTGAAACTCTCCCAGGTGGTCCTGAGGTGAAGCCACAGTGGAGAGCCTTGGGTCCCTGGACTCCGGACGTAAAGTCTTCAGGGTGAGCTGACGTTCTGGTCCAGGTGGAGGCACCTTCCAGGATCTGCTCCAGCTCTCGGTGTTCCTGGGGCTGAGGGCAGGATGCTCCTTACCCAGCATATAAATGGTCCGATCAGCCTCCTCAGACCCCGGCTGCCTCACCCGGCCACTCTCCTGCAGGAGGGCACTGTGGCCTGACGTGGTGCACAGCCGCATGGGGCATCAGGGGCATGCTGAGACATCCCCAAAGGCCACAGGCCAACAGAGCCAACCCAGGGAGGGAAAGACCAACTGCCAAAAGGTCCAAAAAATATTCAATGCATTTACTCATTCATTTTGAACTCCGTTCTTTAGAGACTTGGAGTGACAGTGTCTTAGGGGTGGGGAGGGTATTTTGACTTCCTTCTGGAAGTGTGAGTAACCCAGTGGTACCCAGATTTGTTCCCATTTCCAGCCATACTTTTATTCCCAGGACAAACAGTCTCACGCTGTCTAAAGACACTCACGTTTTTAGTTTGCCACATACAGATCTGGTCATCTTTGGAGGTATCTTCCATACATGCTTAAAATCATTTTTAATTGTTCATCGAATTTCACCTCTGGCCCTAAGCCTGTGTCTTCCTCTGGAAGGTGAGTCAGTAAAGGGAGTATATCATGCACGTATTCTTATGAACTGTAAACTGTGGCTTACCTTGATAGGTGCATTATAAATTTTCAATTCTACCCTTAGAGTGAATTTTGCACCTCCAGTCATGTATACAGTTTATTAAACTTATTTACTTATAGCATTCATTGAAACATGTGATATTGGGCTAAAGTGTGCGTAAGAGGGAAGAAGGGAATTAAAAGTAAGGATATATTATGTGCCAAATCAATCTTTCAAATCACCTATTAAGAGAGAGAACAAAGAGAGAAATTGTGTTTCAATTTTGGATGAAAATTTGAGCAGGAATTTGGGGTAGGAAACGCAATCAGCCATGAGTCCAGGTGGCTTCTAGTTCTTCTTTCTTGCCACCCTGATGGCACCAGGAGCTGCCTAGCACCAAGTCTGTTAGAATATATTTTTAAATAAACACTGAAAAATAGACAATGTTAGGAGGAAATAAAACTCTGAACTCCATGACAGCTATCAGAGGCTGAGAAGTCTGAGTGTGGGTGTGGGTGGGTTGAAGTAGATCAACAGGTCAAATATGCAATTGGGCAGAGGGGTCCTTCTGACGTTGAAGAGCACAGGAGCCGACTTTAGTTAGCAGTAGATTGTGGGCAGAGCCTGTGGCTCAAAGGAGTAAGGCGCCGGCCCCATATGCTGGAGGTGGCAGGTTCAAGCCCAGCCCTGGCTAAAACTGCAAAAAAAAAAAAAAAAAAAAAAACAACCAGCAGTAAATTGTATATCACAAAAATATTATTATTCTTATATGTATATAGAATTGCAGTCCAGAAATAACAATCTGCTGTGAGAGGGGAGCGTGGGAGCGGGGCTCATGGCGACTGCAGGGGGAGGTGGCTCACGGTCCCTGCAGATCTCGGGGGCTGTGGCAGTGTTGGCGGCAGTGGGGTCACTATTCGTGGGGCAGCGGCACGGCGGCTTACAGTAGCAGCGGCTTCAGCGGCTGCACCACTACCACAGCAGCACCAGCAGCGGCAGTTGCTTTGGCCGCAGCTTGCAGCGGCTCACAGCCGCCGTGAAGGCTGGAGGGGAGGGGGCTTCGCGGGGTGTTGGTGGGACTTTGAACTTCAGTTATTCTCCAGCTGAAGTGCCCAGGGGCCCTCTTCGCCAACTTCCACAGCTCAAAGTGTCTTTTCCACACCTCTCAGTCTTCACTAGGGTGCTCACCTAGTGTAACGCTGGCTGGTCACCCATTTTTTCTCTCTCTCATTGATCTGGGAAAAAGGCGCTCGCCATTTTGGACATTCCAATGTGTCAGTCTGGCAGAGTCCGGACCCCTTAGCTCACGCCAGGGCTGCCTGGGTCTCCATGGTTCCTAGCAGCGCCCCTTTCTGATCGTCAAACTCTGAGTTCCACGCTTCAGTGGAATTTTCTCCGATTAGAGCTTGTGGGTAGGGACCTGCTGTCCTCCCTGTGGGAGGGGCCAGCTGCCCCTCCACCGGGCAGGGGGAAACATTTTGCAACAGTTTCCATGGTTAAGAACTATATTTCAAACATGCCAATCCTCCTGATCTCTGTGTCTCACCAGCTGCCCATCCACTCCAATAGTTCACATGGGGAAAGATCCAGAGCTCCCTCCCTCTCACCTGCTGACCGGAGGGAGATGGGCTATGGGACCATCTCTGCAGCCATCTTCCCAATAACTTTCTATTTCCATTCTTGAGATACTTTGCTAAGAAGAATATGTTCCAGCTCCATCCATGTAAACATGATAGAGGTAAAGTCTCCATCTTTCTTTAAGGCTGCATAGTATTCCATGGTATACATGTACCACAATTTTTTCATCTATTCATGGGTTGATGGGCACTTGGGTCCTTCATGACTTAGCAATTATGAATTCGGCTGCAATAACCATCTTAAGTGTTCTGATCATAAAAGGATGCTGGATATTATCAAAAGCTTTTCTACATCAATAGAGAGAATCATATGTTCTTTGTGTATTAATTTATGTGATGCATCATATTTATAGATTTACATGTATTGAACCAGCCTTGAGAGTCTAGGATAAAACCTACTTGGTCATGGTGTATAATTTGTTTGATATGTTGCTGGATTCTGTTTGCTAGGATCTTATTGAATATTTTTGTATCAATATTCATTAGAGATATTGGTCTATATTTTTCTTTTCTCATTGAGTTTGGGAATCAGTGTGATGTTTGCTTCATAGAATGTGTTGGGAAGTATTCCTTCTTTTTCTATGTTTTGGAAAAGGTTAAGTAATATGGGTACTAGTTCCTTTTTAAAGGTTAGGTAGAATTCTGACGTGAAGCCATCTGGACCCGGGCTTTTCATTTTGGGAAGATTTTGTATAGTTGATGCTATTTCACAAATTGATATAGGCCTGTTCAACATTTCCACTTCTTCCCGGCTACGTCTAGGAAGATGGCATGATTCCAAGTATTGGTCAATTTCCTTCAGATTTTCATATTTCTTGTAATAGAGTTTTTTCTAATATTCACTAAGTATTTTTTGAATTTTTGCAAAGTCTATGGTTATCTTTTCTTTGTCATTTCTGATTGATGAAATTAGAGATTTCACTCTTTTATTTATGGTTAGGTTAGCCAAAGTTTTATCTATTTTATTGAGCTTTTCAAAAAAACAACTTTTCAATTAATTTATCTGTGGTATAATTCTTTTATTTTCAATTTCAGTTAATTCTGCTCCAATTTTGGTTATTTATTTTCTTCTGCTGGTTTGTAGGTTGGAATGTTCTTCCTTTTACAGTTGCCTGAGCTTTCCCATTAAGTTGTTGATTTCCTCTCTATCCATTCTCTTGAGATAGTCTTGCAATGCTGTAATTTTCCTCTTAGGACTGCCTTTGCAGTATCCCAGAGATTCTGGTTGTTTGTATCTTCATTATTGTTTTGCACCAATAATTTGGTAGTTTCTTTCTTTTTTTTTATTGAATCATAGCTGTGTACATTAGTTCAACCATGGGGTACAGTGTGGGGGCTTCACATGCAATCTGAGATATTTTTATCAATCTGATTGACATACCATTCGTCAGAACCAGTGGAAAAACTCTGGCAACATGAATAAACAGAACGGTGCAACTCCCCCCAAAAATGACAAACCATCCAATCCAGAATATCCCATCGACAAACAGACGGTAGTTTCTTTCTTAATCTCATCTATGACCCAGCTATCATTTTGCATAAGATTATTTAGCTTCCATGTCTTTGTGTGAGTTTGCAGATTCCTGTTACTGAGTTCAACCTTTATTCCATCATGGTGTAAGAAGATATAGGAATAATTTATAATTTTTAAAGTTTGCTGAGGTTAGCCTTGTGACCTAAGATGTGATCAATTTTGGAGGATGTTCCATGTGCTGATGAGAAGAATGTGTATTCAGTTTTGTTACGATGAAATGTTCTACATACTTCTGTTAAATCCAATTGTTGAATGGTTAATTTTAAGTCTAAAATTTCTTTGCTTCGTTTCTTATTGGGAGATCTATCCAACACACCCAAAAGAGTGTTAAGATATCCAACCATTATAGTGCTCATGGAAATCAAGTTGCTCATTTCAGTTAGAATATCTCTTATAAATTGAGGAGCATTCTGGTTGGGTGTATAAATATTCACAATTGAAATCTCATCTTGTTGAGTGTTTCCCTTAACAAATATGAAGTGATGATCCTTATATTTCCTTCCTTTTTTTGGCTTAAAGCTTATTGTATCTGCAAATAAAATTGAAACACCTGCTTTCTTCTGATTTCCATTTGCCTAAATTATAGATGACCATTCCTTCAACCTGAGTCTATATTTATCTTTTAAGGTAAGATGAGATTTTTTTTTCTTTTTTCATAATTTTATTAAATCATAATTGTGTACATTGGTGCAATCATTGGGCACAATGTGCTGACTTCTTATACAATCTGAAATATTTTGGTTGCACTGTCAAACATAGCCTTCATGGCATTTTCTTAATCACTATATGAAGACATTGATATTCTACATTTAGTAAATTTCACCAGCACCCTGCTAAGATGCACCATAGGTGTGATCCCACCAATTGCCCTCCCTCTACCCATTCTCCCTCCTCCCCTCCCCTCCCTTTCCTTTTGCATTCAGCAGATATGTGGCCTGAGTTTTTGTATCCAGTCAGCCAATCTGTGCCTCTTTATAGGGCAATTTAAGACATTCACATTAATTGAGAGTAGTGATAAACCTGGTAATATTTTGTTGTTGAATTTTTTGAAACTCCAGTGGATATTTTTAATCCCTTTGCCACTGTGAATGTTGGATTTTGATCAAATTTTTCTGAGTGAGTTTACTTTGGTGGTAAAGTGTTGTAGTAGTCATTTTGGAGGATAAGTCTGAGAATATCATGGAGAGCTAGTTTAGTTATGGTAAATTTCTTCAACATGTGAATGTCATTAAATTATTTGATTTATCCATCTAAATGAAACTCAGTTTAGCTGGATACAGGATCCTAGGTTGAAAATTGTTTTGTTCTAGGAGGTTTAAGGTAGTAGACCATCCTCTTCTGACTTGAAAGGTTTCAGCAGAGAGATCTGCAATCATTCTAATATTTTTCCCCCGAAGGTTATGGTTTTCTTACATCTGGCTGCTTGCAGTATTTTCTCCTTCATATTAACTTTGGTGAAGCTAATTATAATATGTCTGGGAGATCCTCTATTTGGGTTGATTTGTGCTGGAGTTCTGAAACTGTCTGCTATCTGAATTTCAGCATCTCTTGCAATGTTTGGGAAGTTCTCCTCGATTATCTCTTGGAGAAGTGCATCTGTACTTTTCCAAGCTACTTCATCACCTTCAAGGATTCCTATAAGGTGAATATCAGTTTTCTTGGAATTATCCCAGAGCTCTCTGAGAGAATGATCCATTTTTGTTGTCCACTTCCCTTCCTCTTTGTGCTTTTAGAAGCATTCAAAAGCTTTGTCTTCGATGTCAGAAATCCTTTCTTCTACCTGCTCCATTCTGTTACTGAGGGATTCCACTGTATTTCTCATATCTTAGAAGGCTACAACTTCTTTTCTCAATGTGTCAAATTCTTTGGTGATTTTTGTCTTTGAATTCATTGGATTCTTGAGACAACTTTTGAATTATTCCTAAAATTTCTAATTTCAACATTACTTCCATTCTGTTATTCTTATTTTCCATCCAAATTCTAAATTTGATTTCTGACATCTCACTCATCTTTTAGAAATGGGATCCTCTTGTGTTACTGGTTTGTCATTCCTTAGGGAGGGGTGATCTGTTCTGATTATTCATGTTGCCAGAGTTTTTCAACTGATTCCACCCCATGATTGTTGCTCTCCATTTGGCTAGATGAGCAGGTATGGTGAAATTGGATTGGGGGCTTTTGGTGTTGTGGTTGACCAGCCCTTCACCAAAGAGCTGGGACTGGTGACTGAAGCTTTACCTCTACAGTTTTGCAAAGGACCTGTACAGTACTACAGCTACAGCCTGACACTCTGGAGACCTGCTTGGTGTGGTGGCGCTAGGTGGCTCTGTCTTGTATTCAGCTGATCTCTGTCCAATCCTAGTGAATCAGTGACTCTGGGTTGAAGTCTCATCTCTGGTTGCAGGAGACTTGAGCTAAACATTTATCCCATCAGCCATCATGCTCCTCCTCCCATAAAGTGTTTATTTTTGAACTCTATTCTCTTCAATTGGTCTATATGTCATTCTTTAAGTCAAGATCACGTTTTGATTACTGTAGACTTTTTTTTCACTGTAGTTTATTTTTTTTCAGACAGCATCTCCCTCTTGCATAGGCATGAGTGCTATAGCATTAGCCTAGCTCACAGCAACCTAAAACTCCTTTTTCAAGTGATCCTCCTGCCTCAGGCTCCTTAGTACCTGAGACTATAGGCATCTACCACAATGCACTGCTAATTTTTCTATTTTTAGTAGAGATGGGGTCTTGTTCTTGCTCAGTGTGATCTCTAACTCTTCAGCTCAATTAATCTCTGACCTCAGCCTCCCAGAGTGTTAGGACTATAGAAATGAAACACCCTGTGTGGTTGATGTAGCTTTTTGACTCAATTTTAAATCTGGAAATGAGAGCCCCCAAACTGTTCATTTTCAAGGTTGTTTTGGTTATTCAGGGTCCCTTGAAATTTCATATGAATTTTAGGATGGTTTTTCCATTTTCTGTAAAAAATGTGATTGGGATTTAGGTAGGAATTTCATTGAATCTATAATTTGCAATGAATCCCTAGATAGTATGGACATGGTAACAATATTATGTCTTATTATAAAAAAATACAAAATGCTTTTCCATTTATGTGTCTTCTTTAATTTCTTTGAACAAATGTTTTTAGTTTTCAGTGTACAATTCTTCACTTCCTTGGTTAAGTTTATTCATTGAGTGTTTTATTATTTTTGAAGCTATTTTAAATCAGATTGTTTCCTTAATTTTTTTTACACTGTTTATTATTAATAGAAAGAAAAGCAACTGATTGTTGTGCTGATTTGACCTTACTACTTTGCTGAATTTTGTTACTATTTCTACCAGTTTTTAAATTTTATTTATTTATTTTGCAACATAGTCTCATTATGTCACCCTTGGTAGAGTGCTGTGAAATCATAGCTCAGAGTAACTTCAAATTCTTAGGGCAATTCTCTTGCCTCAGCCTTCCAAGTAGCTGGAACTATAGGCACCCACCAGAACACCTGCAATTTTTTTGCTCCAGTTGTCATTGTTGTTTTACCTGGCCCAGGACAGGTTATAACCTGCTAACCTTGATGTATGTGGCTGGCGACCTACCCACTGAGCTATGGGCACCACCTCTAATTTTTTAAAAGAATGTTTAGGGTTTTCTATATGTAAGAATTTGTCATCTGTAAACAGAGACAATTTTACTTTTTACCTTCCAATATACTTGTCTATTATTTCCTTTGCAGTGGGATTATATCATTGAGATAATTTTTGACAGATTTCTCCAATTTTTTAAACTTTAAGCATAATATATGCATCTCCACAATGATATTTTAATGTATTTTTAAAATTCCTTGTCATTAATTCAAAAGAATCATAAGACACAGGCATTATTTTATTTCTGTACTGTGTTCAACTAAACAATGGACTAGACATAATTTTTGTCTTCAAAACATGGAAGGATAATGAGAAAAGATAAAAAATATATTAGGTGCCTTTCTTCTACCAAAAGTATTCACCTTTAAGAAAAAGATTGGCTAAAATTCTAACAGATAAAACTGTTGACTGAAGAGAAGAATGAAACTTCAAGTTCCTCAAATGACAAAATGATATGGAATGTTATCCCATTATCTCTGTTCCTTTCTTCTGCACCTAATTCTCTTCTTCTCTCAAAGTGCATCGCTTGCCTTGTTAATTCAAAATAAGTTTTTCTTATAGATTATATCTAATTTATAAACGAAACCAACATTACATAGCATTCGTAAGAATAGGCTATCAAAAATGAGTATGCAAAGTTCAAGTCTACATTCTGTTGGATTGGCAGAGAGGCAGTGTATTTTTTTTTCTTTTTTTTGTTATTGTTGGGGATTCATTGAGGGTACAAGAAACCATGTTACACTGGTTGCATTTGTTAGGAAAAGTCCCTCTTATAATCGTGTTTTGCCCCCAAAAGGTGTGGCACACACCAAGACCCCAAGACCCCACCCCTCTTACTCCTTCCCTCTCTCTGCTCTTCCTTTCCCCACCCCTCCCTCAATCTTCCTCTCTCTGCTCTCCCCTTCCTTCACCCCCACCGTGTCAATAATTCTCATTAATTGTCCTCATATCAAACTTGAGTACATGGGATTCATGCTTCTCCATTCTTAAGATGCTTTACTAAGAATAATGTGTTCCACTTCCATCCAGGTAAATACAAAGGCTGTAAAGTCTCCATTTTTTTTAATGGCTGAATAGTATTCCATAGTGTACATATACCATAGCTTGTTAATCCATTCCTGGATTGGTGGGCATTTAGGTTGTTTCCACATTTTGGCGATCGTAAATTGAGCTGTAATAACCAGTCTAGTGCAAGTGTCCTTATGATACAAGGATTTTATCCCTTCTGGGTAGATGCCTAGTAATGGGATTGCAGGATCAAATGGGAGGTCTAGCTTGAGTTCTTTGAGAGTTCTCCACACTTCCTTCCAAAAAGGTTAGTCAACTGATAATTTTGATGATCCTCCTGCATCAGCCTCCGTGTAGCTGGGATTATGGGAGCTCATGATAATGCCTAGATATATTTTATTGCCTAGATATATTTTATAGTTTTAGTAGACACAAAGTCTTGCTCTTGCTCAGGCTGGTCTAAAATTCCTGAGCTCAAGTGATCCACCTGCCTCAGCCTCCCAGAGGGCTGGGATTTCAAGCGTGAGCCCTGGTGGCCTGGCCTAGTCTTATAAACTTTTAAACCTACATGCCATTGTACAAGATTTTAGTTTTGCATTTTTAAAAGTGTGTAGGAGGCAGCAATTTGGTTTTCATGATCTTTGGACTCTCATGTTGCTGCCATAAATAACTTTCTTTACATAGCAAAGGAGGCTTTACAAACTTAAAAATGTTATCAATCATTTGACTTTAAAATACAGAAATAAAACTGAATTATCCTGATGGGCCTTATCTAACCACATGAGCTAGTAAAAGCAGAGATCTTTCTCAGGCTGGCAACAGAAGGGATTAAATGGGAGGACTGGGCTGCCTTGAAGATGGCCTCAGCCACGTGGTAAGCAGGAAAAAGAACTGAATTCTTCCAAACACCAGAATGAACTTGCAAGCAGAATTTTCCCCAGACACTCAAGGTAAGAGCCGTGCACAGGTGACACTTTTCCATTAGTCTTACCTTTTTCTGACTGCCTATTTTCAGAATCAGGATTTTAGTTTCATTAGTCTGTGAGCAGAGGAACTCTGAGTGTCTCTGTGCCTAGATTTCTGACCCACTGAAATGGAGATAATAATAGGGTATGGTTAGTTTTAACATGTTAAGCTTAAAGTCGTTTGTTGTAGCACCAACAGAAAATAAATATCAACTGCATGAAATGCAGTCTATTCTCATTATTTTCAGATTTTGTGTTTATAAATTTGTCTACTTGCTGAATTATTTTGTGCTCCCTACATCATTGTTCCTGGTGCTTTTGCAGCCATTCATCTACACAAGTAAAGCAGCAAAAAATTTGTTGTCCCACCTGTAAGTTCCCAGCTGAAGGTGAAAAAGGATATATATTTTGCTTTCTTGTTTAGCTCTCATCCTATAAATAAGTATCTTTCTCATGATCTATTTATTACCATACATTTTGTAATTTGGTGTGCTTTTTCTTTTCCTTTCTTTTTTTTTTTTATTTTTTTGGCAATTCCATTGTGTAAAATATTCCCCTGTACGGTGCTGACCTGCTGTCTTGTGTCCCTAAGTGCAGGAAAACTGTGATGAACTGTAGGGACAAAACATGCAGGAGGTGCTAAATTCAGGTGCAGGCTCCCTTGGTGATGGCGGTGAGTGCAATGTCAATGAAGGAACTACAGGCAACATCCAGGGAACAGAAGGGGAAACGTACTGACCTGCGGGGGGAAATGGTGAGGTAGCCTCTATAGTGCACTATGTGAAGCTACGGAACAGACCAGAAAGCAGCTGAATGTTTTAATTCATGAGATGATTACTGATAAAAAAAAAAAAAAATGTAGCACTTAGCTTTGGCATGAAACTAAAAGCCAAAGAAATTTAGTCATTATACTCAGGGTCATGAAAATGTTAAAGATTTCTCATCGGGTGCTTTCTGACTCACACATTTCGGAAGGTGATGTGTAGGGAAATGTTCAACCTGCAGTCGAGACAGGGTCTAAAGATCTGAAGGGAAGGGAAGAGTTTGAAAAATCCTTGCTAGGTATTATACCAAAAAAGGGTTATGAGGAAGAGCAAGTTTCGATAGTAATGGGTTTGGCTTATTTACAAATGTATTGGCAAACAAAAAACCCTATGTATAATCAAACAAATAGCTCCAATATCCCCACTTTAAATATTTCAAAGACCAAAGACCAGTGTGATCTCGCTACTGTGCATCAGACCCAAGGGAGACTTTAACCCCTAATGAGGTTAAGAGATTAAAATCTATGGGTTTTCGAGAACTGAGACACCTGAAAAAATAAAAGAAAATACGATGAGCATTTAAATAGAAAATCTGTACTGTATGCTAGTCCAGTGGAACAATCCCAGAAGCTGAATGCTATCTCCAGGGCAAAAATGTTGCCTTCATGATTTTATGAATTTTGGATAATTCCCCAGAAATTTCTGTAAATTCAAAAATGTTAACTCCAACATAGAAGATCTTTTTATTTCTCCAATAATAAAAGCGTTTAAGGTGCAGTGCATGAACATTTTTGAAAATTTTGAAGGTGTTATAGAAAATATACAAGAAAAAAGCCAAAACATAATGTATAATATTGCATACTAAATAAGTAAAGAAGTCATCGGTGACATGGAGGAAAATGTGGAAGAAACAGTGGCAGACAAGGCATTTAGAACCCACCAACAAGAATTTTAACGAGATGGAGAAACAACGCACCAGAGGAAAAATGACAGAACAGCAAGAGGTGTCAGCTGACGACTTCCAGAATCATCCCTACAATATGCAGAATATTGGGATGGAATTCTGCTTGGCAAAACATTCTCCATGACATGCAGGGATGTGACCCTGTGCTAAACACAGTCTCAACTTTAAACAACTGCCTCCACCATGTTCTCAACCAAGGTGTCTAAAGAGCTGTGGCAAAAGCCAGAGGAGAGCTCAGGAGGGCAAATGGCATAACCAAGTCACAGGAGTCAGACTTTTGAGATGGCTAGAACTCCGAGGTGTCAGCACAGCACCCTTGCTGGACATTTGTCTCTTCTGTAGAGTAAGTTTCACCAGTGTCTTTGGTCTGTGTGGAGCACAGCAAGGTAAAGAAATAAGTATTCCACAGCACACACTGCAGCTCCATTCAAAGGAAGATTTAAAACGTTTTATAGAATGCAAATACTTGTTGTTTTTTGTTTGTTTGTTTTTTTGATTAAATCATAGCTGTGTACATTAATGCAATCATGCGGTACAGCGTGCTGGTTTTGTATATAATTCGAAATATTTTCATCGAACTGGTTACAAAGCCTTCATGGCATTTTCTTCGTTATTGTGTTAAAACCTTTATATTCTATGTTTAGTAAGTTTCACCAGTGCCCTTCTTAGATGCACCGTAGGTGTGGACCCCCCAATTACCCTCCCCCCACCCATCCTCTCCTCGTCCCTCCCCTCCCTAGGGGAGCTGTGGGGGCCCTGCCGCTCACAGCCCGCTCCCCACCGTTTTCTTCAGGACTGTCTTTGCATGACCGTACTATGGAAATCATGTGCTCACAGCACTGTAAGTGTTCACTGCATATGAGGACTCTATGACACCTGCCCAGTGTGTGTGTTCCTTGTGGAACTGTGTCTGTACTATGTATGTGTGTTTGTGTGCAAGTGAGCACAAGAGTCAAAGTGTCATACCAAATGCTATTCCTGGACTATCATTTTAAGTAAATCTTGCATACTAGGAGTGCCAAAAAATGTATACACATTTTAAAATAGGTTATCTATGTATCATTACTTTACAAAGTTCAATTGAATTACAGCAGCAACGTGTGGTTTGATGTTCACTCCAAAGATGGTATTAATCAAATGAATGCCAGCATCATCTTGCTATAGGCAGAACATCAAAGAAAATGGCAGAAGCCAGTTGAGGAGTGCAGGACCATCCCGGAGTGGTAATTGAAATTCGAGAATGTTGTGCAATTACAATGACACTGGAGGTGTGACTGTACAAGAGAGCCTCAAACATGCTAACAACTGCGTGCATCATGTTAAGTGTGAGACATGTGGCCCCATGTGTGATGTGCACAGGGAAGGAGTACTTGCTCAAGTTCATGGTAATCAGATGTATGTGGATGCTGATGGAGACCACTTTGAGCACCTCTTACAGAAGTCAAATGTGGCTTGTATTCATGCTTTGTTATCAGTATATATGGAGTATTATGATTTTAATACAGTTTTTTCCTTTCTTAAAATACGTATATAATTTTTGGCACCCTCTGTATAATTATTTGTAAATAAATGCATATATTGAATTATATATATATATATATTTGTGTGTGTGTATGTGTGTGTGTGGAACAGAGTCTCACTCTATCACCCTCGGTGGAGTGCCATGGTGTCACACACCTCACAGCAACCTCCAAATCCAACCTCCAACCTGCAACTCCTGGGCGTAGGTGATTCTCTTGCCTCAGTCTCCCTAGTAACTGGGACTACAGGTGCCCGGCTATTTTTCTGTTTTGCAGTTCAGCCAAGGCTGGGTTTGAACCCGCCACCTTTGATATATGGGGCCAGTGCCCTACTCGATGAGCCACAGGTGCTGCCTTATTGAATAATATCTTTAAACAAAAATAAATATAAAACAAGGTTATGTGTTGATCAGTTGACGAACATTATGACCCGAGGCTCCCAGGAACCTGAGCTTGTATTTCCTCTAGGACCAATGCTTGAGTTTTCACTACTCTGGTGTTCATGGTTACTTCACAGAATGAAACTACCCAGAATAATCAACTGCATTATTGTTTTATTACAATTGCTGTTACTATTTTGTGCATATAATTTTTGTTTATATTCACTCCAGGTTTACTAATTTGTTTTACTTAATTTCCCCACCTCTATGGCAATTCTTTTCTGAAAACATTTTTTTTCTTATTGAAATACATAGAAATTCACTTAATGAATCCCTGTTGAGCTAGATTTTCTCCAAGCTTGTTTATAAAGAATGTGTTTATTTCATATTTATTCATGAAAATTCATATTGCTGTATGTATGATTTTAAAATGAGAGTTATTCTTTTCTGGCACTTTGAACTTCTCTTAGTCTCTAAACACTTTTATTGCTGTCAACTGCTCTTAGTGTAACCATATTGCTTTGTTCATTGTAGGCTATCTGACTTCTCTGTCTGGTTAAATTTAAGATGTTTCTTTGGTTTTTGATTTTCTGTGGTTCCAGTATTCTACAATAAACTTACATATGAGCTATCCCTTGGACTGTGTTTTTTGTACTTGTGGATTTGTGTCCTTCTCCACTGGTGTCTATTTACATATATTCACTCTTAGCTTCTGCTTTCCTCTGTTTTTGTCAGCTACTCTTCTGTATTTTCCATCTCCCTGTGCCTCGTTTAAAGTACTTTCTTCAAGTTCATCTTCAGAATTCTTTTCATTGTGTTTAACTTATTTTCTAGCAAATACATTTTTATTTAAATGATTACACTTTTTAGCTGTAGCAGTGCAATATAGTCATTTTTATACTTTCTTCTTCTCTGATTTTTCTGATTTCATGTTTGTATTTTTTAAAATATTTTAGACAAGGCAGAGTAAAAGCTGTATATGATAAATTCAATATCTGAAGTGTTTGAAGAGTATCTACTCTGTTCATTGTTTTTAATCTATTGTTTATTTCCTTATTTATCCTACAATTCTATAGTGGGAGCTGATATTTGAGTTAAGTCAATTAGTGGCAAATCTGAGGATTTAAATTTTGGTTGCTTTTTCTAAGATGATTTGTACTTATTGCTTTGTGAGTTAAAATGATACCAACCCCGTACTATTTCTGACTTTTTAATGATTCTGACTGAATACAGAATTTTTGCACAC
Source organism: Arctocebus calabarensis (assembly GCA_963573935.1). NCBI lineage: Eukaryota > Metazoa > Chordata > Mammalia > Primates > Lorisidae > Arctocebus > Arctocebus calabarensis. Next base: position 17,244 of record CAUYON010012802.1, read on the forward strand.
AAGTTGTGCACACAAGTTTTTGCCCACACCTTCTAGACACATGTGGTCATTTGCCCTTTTACAATCTCAACTCTTGTTTGCTCCCAGGTCATAATATCTTTTCTGTTTTCTTTATACTAGATTTTTCTTAATATAATACAGCAAAAAATGCATAAACAGCAAAACATTAAAAAAGTATGTTTGTTGCACATTTTAATTTAGTCAGGATTTTAATATTGTAACGAGTAGTCATTTCAGAATATTTATTGTTTCAGACTAATAGAAGAAAGTAAATTAATACCTTTTGGCCACCTAAAATTCCTTGACACACTATTAAGTACTGAACAAAGCATCCAAGAATTTGTCATGCAATTAAAACAAATGTCTAATGTTTGATTTGATGAATTTTGCATATGTGCACACCCAGATAATTGTTAAGAACACATAACATGTCCATCACCGTGGGCCCCTCTCACTCAATAACTCCAGTAGTGACCATTATTTTCAGTTCTCACCAAAGATTCGTTTTGTCTGTCATTTGAACATTTCTCAGTGGAATTTAAAGTATATGCTGTTTACATTTGGAATTTAGGCCTCAACACTACATCCATGGGATTTGTCAAGGTGGTGGCATCTTCAATAGTTTGTTTTTAATGACTGCATGAGATTGTATTTCATGGATGGATGTATAGGTCACTTGTTGGTTTTAGCTGTTGTGAGTGTTACTTCCAGAAATATTCTTAAATGTATCTTTTGGTTCAAATGTATATTAATTAATGTTAGGTATATATCTAAGAGTGATGCAATTCAGCTCTTCTTACCCTGCATTCCATAAGAGATTCAGTAACTACATATCCTTTCAAAATCATGGTTGTGTTTTCGTGTGTTTGTTTGGGGGTTTTAAGCCAATTGAGTTGAAGTGTAGTGGACAGTACTTGTGGTTTTAACAAAATGTCCTAATGCCTAGTGATGACTTCATTGTCTTACCACACATTTAGATATTTTTTTCTTTACAGTGCCTGTTCAAATATTTTGCTCACCTCCTTAAATTGGGTTTCTTGTCTTTTTAAAACTGATTTCTAGAGTATCCTTACCTTAGGTATTTTGGAAGTGATCCTTTGTCAAATTCTGTTTAAAAACCAAAAGAGATGCAGCTGTCAGCTACTCGGGAGGCTGAGTCAAGAGAATCGCCTAAGCTCAGGAGTTGGAGGTTGCTGTGAGCTGTGTGACACCACAGCACTCTACTGAGGGTCATAAAGTGAGACTCTGTCTCTACAAAATAATAATAATAATAATAATAATAATAATAATAATAAAATAAATACAATAAATAGAAATACAGCTGTGAAGAATAGAAACTATGACTCAATGCTTTCTGTGAGTTAGAAAACTAACATTTCCACTTAGTGGTCTGTATCAGTGCAGACCCAAGCCAAGACGTGCAAGCACATTCCACTAGGTACTTATCATCATTTCTCTCTGACTTGAGTCTCTAGCAGGTCCTGAGAGCTGAACATGTGTAATGTGTAGGTTAAGGGGTAAAGTAAAATTTTAGATTTCCAAGGGCAGGTTAGTACAAAATCTGTGTCAAAATGCTACTAACATTTCCCCAGGTATTTTTCATTTGTAAAAAATACTTTCAAATTGTGCTTCACATAGCAAAAAGTTTTATAGGTTTGTTAAATTTAAGAGAGTCCTGAAAATTAATGCCCCTGATGAATGGAATTCAATTGGTGCAGTTTTCCAACCTGATAATTAAAAGAGTTCTAAAAGTAGAAGCTAATTGAATTTCAATTTACTTCTCTTTCTGCATCAACAGCGTGATTTCAGAGACTTTTTAAAAATAGCTATGTTATGTTCAAATATTTCACTGCAGCATGGCATTAATGGTCTTGTAAGTAGGCTAATTGTAGATTCCCCTGCAGACCTCCTTTGGAGATACTTCTGTTCAATGATTAGAGCTGGTAGAATGGATTGAGTTCAAAAGTCCACCCAAGTATTTGTGAGATTTTTACTTTCTTAAATTCATAAGAGTTAGAAATCAAACTGTGCATTCAAGTACAGATTCCTAAAACCTACAAAAGAGATGTTTGTAACTTTATATCACCTGGGAGATTTCTGAGGGGTTCTTATAAATTCTGTGTTAGGTAAATCACATCTCCCTATGTTCCTCCATCCAAATGTGTCATAATGAGTTTCATAATTGATCTCGGTATATGCTGCACACAACTTCAGGGTGTTGGCAGACTTCAGATACTGATTGAGCCTCCATGCTCCCAGAGCCCTGAATTAAAAAATCCTGATCTGGATAATAAGCAGGCTCTTTATTACAGGCCTGACCCGAGACCTTGTTGGGAGTGTCCACCCCACATGCATGTTTCGCCAGAAAATAGTTTTGGGGGCAATGGGGAACCAAGAGGGAGGCGGCTAACGGCGACATTTCCAAGGCCTTGTTCCATAATCAATGTGAAAGCCACACCAACTTAATGATCGGAAATCTCCATGTGATGAACCCTTTAAAGCCACAGTCTTCTCTGTGTTTATAGCTTTCTGAGCTTTAGGAACTCAAACCACAAATAGTTTTCATGTTTAAAAATATGTGCCAGTAAGACCTTTTCTTCATTGCTTTGAGAAGAAAAAAATGAACCAAGTGCCCAGGGGAATGAAAAAAAAAAATACCTTCTTAAAATGTTTCTGCCAGGAATTAACAAAGGAACACTGGAATTTCTAAAGAAAAGGAAATTCTCATGGGTTATACTGCCGGGTTTGATGGAAATTGAATGTATTTTTATTTTATTATTTTTTTAATTTCAGTAGATTTTGGAGATACAAATGGTTTCTTGTTACATGGATGAATTGTTTAGTGGTGAAGCCAAGCCTTTTGGTGTACCCACCACCTGAGTGGTATGTCATACTAGTACCAGTAGTATATCTGGTAATGAATTTTCAAACTCTTTTTGACAATAACTTCATATTCCACAAACCTTGCAAGATATGATAAAAATTCATTTCTGATTTTTGTACTTGCAAGGCTTTTAGCAATGAAAAATATCAAATAAAATTTAAATTGAGCAAACCCTCCAGTTCGTTATCATATTATATTTTTTCTTGAAGCTTTTTTTTTTTTTTTGAGACAGATTCTCACTATGTTGCCCTCGGTAGAGTGCGGTGGTGTCACAACTCACAGCAACCTCTCACTGTTGGGCTTAAGTGACTGACTATTTTTTTGTTCTTAGTCTTGTTGTCACTGTTGGTTAGCAGGCCCAGGCTGGGTTTGAACCCACCATCACTGGTGCATGTGGCTGGCGCCCTGACCACTGAGCTATAGGCACTGAGCCTCTCTTGAAGCTTTTTAGTCTGCATTTATATTGATGATACATACAATTCTTTGTCCCTCTTTCTCATACATGTGAATGTGTGCATAAAACATTGGACAATGGGGCAGCACCTGTGGCTCAGTGGGTAGGGCATCAACCCCACATACGGAGGGACGCGGGTTCAAACCCTGCCCTGGCCAAACTGCAACAAAAAAATAGCCGGACATTGTGGTGGGTGCCTGTAGTCCAAGCTACTCAGGAGGCTGAGGCAAGAGAATTGCCTAAGCCCAGGAGTTGGAGGTTACTGTGAGCTGTGATGCCACAGCACTCTACTGAGGGCAATGTAGTAAGACTCTGTCTCTAAAAAAAAAAAAAAAAAAAAGGGAAAAAGACAGCAACTTTAGTAAGACTCTGTCGCTAAAAAAAAAAAAAAATGGAAAAAAACAATTGGACAATGAAACCCGGGCAAACAAAAATTCATGAGGACTTAAATATAAATACTTCAGAAACATAAGAATAAATGTTATTTACTTTATTTCAAAAAATGACAGAATAATTAAAGTTAAATTCATTTTGTTTTGCTGCGCATTAAACATTTTAACGTAATTTTGATGTTTGGTAAATATTGTCCATATTTAAACAAGAGTCTGTGTTAATACTTAACGCTGAAGGCAATGATTCCTAATAGTGACGGAGACAGACACGAGGAAGATCTCGTGGTCTGGTTAGCTTCTTATTTCTGTTGCTGCAGTTTGACCAGGGCTGGGTTTGAACCTGCCACCCTCGGTATATGGGGCCGGCGCCCTACCCACTGAGCCATAGGCACTGTCCGTCTGATTAGCTTCCTTCATCAAGCTCCCCAGCGGCTCTGCGCAGGGTTGAACAGTGCCTCTCCCCAAATTCACACCTGTCCTTCACAGGACATAGATTCTTGACAGATATTACGGAGTCAAGAAGAATTCATATTAAATTTTGGCTATTCTTAGTCCAGTGAATAATGTCCTCATAAGCAAAGGAAAATTTGGTCACACAATCAGAGGGAAGATGGCTCCCCTCTGTCTATCCTGCTGGTACAAATATTGGACTTCTTCTGTCACAAATCAAACAACACCACGGACTGCTGCAAACACCAGTGACCAGGAGGCCACGGGGAAGTGTTTCTCCGGAGATTTTGGAGGGATAACGTGCCTTCCTATTATTGGCTTTGTTTCTCTGGATGACCTTGACTAATACACTTAGAAAACGGTGAGCATGGTTTTGTTTAGGTGTATGAACTCTACGAGTGTGACTAATATTCAAATATAGTTATTTTAATTACAAATCCTATAGTGTTCTTTGTGATAGACTATTTGGCTGTTAGTAATTCTAGATTTTAGCCAACCACCCTCAACATTTGAGACAAATATCATATCGGAAAAAAGCTTTGGTTCTAAAGTCATTAATTCCATCTGATTATATTTCTAGCTTTGTAAGTAACATCCTTTCTAAGCCAGTGCTCTCAGCTTTCCTAATGCATGACCCTTTAATACAATGCGACCTACAGATTAAGAACTACTGTATCTAAGCCTAAGTCTCATCACCCATAAAATCAAGATAACTACCTCACAGCATTATATGGATATCATACATCTAAATTTTTTTTAGGAATGGTGGCACATTCATTTTTTTTAATTGTGAAAAATGTATGAAGAAATTAAAGACAATGTGGGATGGCTTCCGTGGCTCAAAGGAGTAGGGCGCTGGCCCCATGTACCAGAGGAGATAGGTTCAAATCCAGCCCCAGTCAAAAACTGCAAAAATAAATAAATTAATAAATTAATTAATTAATTAAAGACAATGTGTACCCATTAGTAAATGTCACACACACAAAAATGTTCTATTATAAACCAACTTGAAGGTCAGTGGCTTCAAACACTGACTACAGATTTGTGGTTCATCTGGGGCTTGTCTGATCTAGTCTGGGCTCAGCTGAGCAGGCTCAGAGGGGCTCACCCTTCTGCCCTCTGACCTCTCCTCCCTGACACTGATCTGCTCTCACAGAGATTGCAGGGTTGACAGCCAGTGACCAGCAAGCAGCATTCAAACCTCTGATTGCACCACATCTGCTAACATCCTATTAGCCAAAACAAGTCACATGTCCGAGTCCAGGTGGGAGGAAATAAACTCCTATTGAGGGTGAAGGTAGGCCCGCCTTGGTAGAAGCCAGCCAAGTCACTGGCTTCTTTTTATAATGTTATCAAAGGAGAACAAGACAAACATTTTAATACAGACATAGGCCTGAAAAAAGAGATTACCCATGGTGATTGGTGCAATCACCTGCATTACTAACCTATATGCCAGCAGGTAACCATGGGGCACAGTGCAGGCTGCTTCCACCTTGGTAACCCCAGGAACCATAAGCAAATAGCTGTTGTCTGGGACATTTCCAAAAAACTTGTTCTGAGGCAGAAAGGAGTCTGATTGCATAGCACTTTTTTATAGCTATCACCTTGAAGTTAACAAGAAAGTAAAATATCCTAGGATCCCTTTCAATATGCCACTTAAGGCTCACTACCATTAGTGAATAGGCTGTATCTTTTTTGCGTGCCCTGATCTGGCATAGAAATAATTAGTCACTCAGCTATGAAAGCAGGCAGAAATATGATTTCATATCAGTCAGCAAGCACAGATCAAAAGCGGCTAAAGTTTCCAAATGTTTTTTTTGGAAACTCTAAGAGCAAAATATACCTAAAATAACTTGATAAATAAAGGACAGAAACATTTTCTCCAATGAAGGGGCTGTGATCGCTTCTCATCATTTTGCTTCAGCAGGGAAGCGATGGTAAAGTCAACTGGCCTCAGCTGGTGCCATAGCTGTTGAGCACCAGGCATTTATAATATTTTAACCTTTCTGACCTCTTTTCTGCAGCTGTAAACTAAGTATAGTTACATCTTACCAAGAAATCAAGAAATTCCTCAGGGTCTGCCACAGTTCATCCCAGTACTTTGGGAGGTTGAGGCAGGAGGCTCAATCACTTGAGGCCAGGAAATTGAGACCAGGCTGGGCAACATACAAGACCCTGTCTCTACAAAAAGAAAAAAAAAAAGAAAGAAGGAAAGGAAAGGAAGAAAATAAATCACTTGAAATGTTGAAACATTTGTGAAACAATTTTACCAATTGGAAACTATTTACTGTGTTATTGGGTTAATGTTACTGTCAAGCTTGCAGACTGGCAGGGTTCCAAAATTCTGGCAATAACTTCAGAGAAAGAGTGGCTCAAGATGAAGGAACATGGTGATCCTGACTGCAACAGGCCTCAAGAGTCTTTGAACTTCCTACTGGAGCAAGTATTGCTTTAGCCTTGGCTCTCTGCCTTTATTCACTTATCACAGCACATTGTGAACACTAATGTGTGGCCTGATTTAAATGGCTAATGGTACAGAAATACTAAAAAAGGTGGTTTTGAATTCACCTTGCCAAAATCTCTACATGTCCCTTTGGCATTCATTTGTTTGACGCTTCCAATATCTACATTTTCTGAAACAATAATCTCAACCATAGGAAAGGCCTACGGAGGTCGACATCACTGAGAGAGAACTCCCAGTGATGAGCCGCTCATCCAAATGTGGAATCCGTTCCTACCTCTTCTCTCGCCATGTTTGCTTTGTGACCAATGGCCAGCAACAATTGTAAATGCCACTTTCAAATAGAAGAAATCACCTATATGCCTTTCTTTAAAAGTAAGAGGAAGAATGAAGTTTTCTTATAAGCATTCTGTGTTTATGACAGCACATGAAAAAAATATTGTTATTTTTTTTTATTGTGCTGTCATAAACACAGAATGCTTATAAGAAAAGCAATTTTTTATATTGTTTATTTTATTATGAAAGAGTGCAGATTTGAAGGTTAAGAGGAGCTAATTTGGAAAAAAAAATTCAGAACCAGGTCCTTAGTAAAAGTAACTGCAAAGTGCAGACTTGTCATGAACCTTTGGCATGAAAATAGCTTCACGAGACTATCTGGTCTTAACTAGGTGCACAGTGCTCACCAAGGCTGCGGTTCACTTCTTGGACGGATGTCGGTTTCCTCCGCGATGAGGCTGAAACCTGCTAATACATCACCAAAAAATAGTAGACTTCATTTTTATTTTTATAAAACAAGCAAAGCAAAAAGCCATAGGAAGGAAATTCAGAGCTGCAGACTAAAATCATGTAAGAATCTTGTTGGGTGCCACTGAAAAGTAATTGGATTTGTGAATACTAGGCAAACAGCTCAATAAGAAAATGATGTGCTGAGGGGCTGACATTTGAGCTGCCTTATAGAAAAGAGGGAAAAATAAGCCTTACATTTGAAGGGTGAAATTTGAGAAATCTTACAATTTGAGAAATTGTAAGCCTTACATTTGAAAAATCTCTTTTCTCATTTTGTAGATTTTTGTATGGGGATATCAATTTCACCTAAATTAGTTGCAAAGGGTCTAAAATATATTTTAATATACTTACCATACTCTGAAATATGTTAGACTATAAAATATCAATATTATGAGTACATCATTAATAATTTTAATCATTTAGTATGTTTGTAAAATGATGTGATGGCCAAATTCAAACTCAAATAAGAATTTCATGATATATCTGGTTTTGTCATGATGACTGCAACCTAAGTGAAGTAAACAATTCTTGGAAAGAAATAGCTTTTATGCAGAAGATGATGGGGTCCTATAGCAGTGCAGCTGGGCCACATCTGCATATCCTAGTGATGCTCGCTAGTTAAACGTTATGCATTTATACATAATGTATGCCTTTGATTCACATCTACATTACTAATGACTAGTCTGTTTCCACTGTGCAACACTCCAAAAAAAAAAAAAATGCAATTCTCTAAATACGCATTGAGAAGTCGTGTTTCTGAATAGGTTTTTATTTTTGATGTAGTTTTGATGGAAGTAGTTAGCAGTGGCTCTAAAACATGGCTCTTTGTTATGCTGTGCCCTGTTACGGCAGGTTTGATATCAGGATGAAAAGGGGATCCGTGTGGCAGGAAGCCCTCTGGGTTGCAGGGAGTCAGGTGCAGGTAGGAAGACAAACTCCCGGCATGGGGCAGGTCACCATGTTCTGGTTGTGTGCAGTCTGACTCAGTTCCCTGAGGCAAGGAGAATGCTGTGGGGTATCATTGGATCTGTCGGTCCACCTCCAGCTCATAGTATGTTTTAGACAGGACACCAGACACTGAGCTCCTTCCTTTGCCAGCAGTTCTACACCAGTAAGTTTGAAAGATTCTTCATAGATTACATAAGTTTAAAATGGATAGAAAACAGCCTTAAATAAGAGAAAGAAGTTGACTGCAGCACTGCCCATAAGCGGAGAAGAACGTGGGCAGAAGCGGTATAGTTTCTCATACTTTTTGTTTTGGAGATAGAATTCAAGATTTCAGTAAACAGGTAAGTGATTTACTATTACCTATGCCATTTTATTATTTGCAAATGGGTGATGTAGCAATGGAAACAAGTGGTTTTGTTTGCTGGGATCTAAATTTTGAAGGATGGATTAAGGATTGATGAGATTGGAGGCTAAGAAAGTCAGTGGGAAGCTTTAATTTCCACTCCATGCTTAATGGATTGAAAAGTATTCTACAGATATGAAATGCAGAAATGAGGTGAACCGCTGGTGAAGGAACGTGGAGAGCAAGGTGTCTGGTTTGTGTTTTAAGAAGGCTACTCTTTACAGAATGAGGGACAGAGCCCGTGAGAAGGTGCAGCGGGGACTCAGAGCAGAGGAAAGCAAGAACTGCTAGGCGTCCGTGCAAGAATCCTGGAAAGGGACAAGAACGGAGCAGCCAAACAAACCTGCTTCAGTTTAGTGGCTTCAAAAAATCCTTCTTTCCCAGGTGCTCCTATGGCTCAAAGGAATAGCGTGCTGGCCCCATATGCCAGAGGTGGCAGGTTCAAACCCAGCCCGGGCCAAAAACTGCAAGAAAAAAAAAAAAATCCTTCTTCCCTCTCCTGTGGTAGCAAGAGTGAATCCTTAGGAGTTCCCTAGACTTTTGGAAACAAATCACTGCTGGCATTATTCAAAGTAGCAAAAAAAATCATAACATCGTTTCAAGCTTTGTACTGTAGTTTTACTTCATTTACATAGAAATTGTTGCTGAATTGCTTTAACGTAGTAGGTACAAACCTAAGATTATCAGAGAGCGCAAGATTGATACCATCCCTGATCCCCACGAGTCCCTGCACCCGCTAAGCATAATCCGGGGTGCAGACAGAGGCGGCCATGGAGTAGGAGACGGCGCAGGCCCGGGCACTACTGAGAGCCGCGCGCGTGCGCGTGGCCTTTACAGAAGCAGGGAAGCATTCTGGAGGAAGGACGATCTGAAATGAAGCGGGTCTGGGGCTCGCTGGGGACAGTGTGGGGCGGAGGGAACGGAAAGGCAAGAGCAGGTACAGACGACTCAGTGGGGGACCGGATAGTCCAGCCTGGCAGGGTCGGGAAGGGCGTCTGAAGAGAGAATCATTGTACTTTTCGTATTGTCCTTCCGAGAAGAACACAGTGGCTTCAGGGCAGCAGCTGAGGAACCCTTACAATTCGTCTGTCCTGACCCCTTTAGCATTCAATGTCTGCATGGGTTCGGAAGGGCAGCGAGGCAGGCGGGAGGCCCCAGGGAATTTGCTGGCAGCAAACAGGAGGCTCAGAGCGGTACTTCTGCGCTGACCCTGCGGGATTCCTCCCTGGAGCGGACACTGGGCTGCTGGCTCTGAGCGCACCTGCCGCCTCCCCAGGTGCAGCCTCCAGACACCAACCCTGGCGGCGTCACCTCCGTTCAGACGTGTTTTCTGGGACTTTGAATTCAGAGTCTTGACCATGTAATGACGTTTCCCTAGAGAGTCCACGCTTGCTCTTCCTCTGCTTCTCCTTAGCAGGGCTGCTCTGCCCGCTGATTATGGGATGTCTGAGGAAGGTTTAATTGGCGAACTATTCCAGGAAGCTCCTGGGGATGTCATTCGCTGTGTCATAGGCTCCTGGACCCGCACCAATTGAAGTCCAGGTTTGTCTGTGTTTGACAGCCCCGTGGAGTCCGGCCCGTCGGAGGCCTGCTGGCCTGTCCTTTCTTCTCCACTGCACCCTCTCCTTCATCCCGGGCTCTCCGCCACGCTGACTGCAGCCTTCTGGAGCAACGTGCAACCTCCTGAAAGGTTTGTGGGGCCGTCCCCAGGTACGCACCAGTGCTGCGCCCTGCATATAACATGTTTTAATTTGAGCGGGGCCCGTGCCCGGAGACCGCTGAGTGTTTTCTGCACCTAATCAGAAAGTGCAAAGTGTAAAATTAAACTAGAAGAACTGCTATGCCAACAGCATCTCCAACTTCAGGGACACGAAGCAAATGCCTCTGGTAACAAGAGAAATGAAACCGAAACAATACTTTAAAAAAAAATCCCCAAACCTCCATGCTTTTTGAAAGGTGCAGGGACATTTTGGAGAACCATGGTAGTCCTTGACTTCGGAAAGTGAGACACAAAGCTAATGAGAATACTGGCAGGTGGCCTTCGTGGTGAAAATCATTAGGCCACAAGGGCTGCCAGGACAGTCCCCTGGTGTTTTGCCTCTAAATTGGCTAATTTGCGGATCAGTTGCATTTCTTCCTTACATTTTCTTAGTTCCCTGAGCGACCACCTACTGACGTGGACAAGAGTGACTATCCCAAGAATATGTGTCCAACAAGGAATGTGTCCTTGTTAATAAGCTGGCCTATAAATAACTTATAACCTATTTACAGGTTATATATAAGTAGGCAGAGACACAGCCTATAGGAATCAGGCAGGATGCCAGGTGTCCCCTCAAAACCTGCATAAACCTAGAAAATCATCTTCCTCAAAGTCAGGACTAGGTGATTCCTTGCAGCGCCTGGCTGGATTCTGTAAAGAATAATGTGTTCTATGTCCAGACGAAGAGTGCTTCTCGGGTCTGTTTTCTTAATGAACCTACATCCATGAAGCTGTGAGCCAGGCCTGTTCTTGCTGAAGACTTTTATCAGGAAATCTGCAAAAGCTCCAGGGGGCTGCAGACTGCCAGGGGACTTCCAGGTGAGGGTGCCTTTGATCTTGAAGTTAGCTCCTGCTGACAGCAAGAATAACCTCTGCACGCAGAGGTTAACTCTGTTTCCTTGCTCAGTTTTTACAGGGTAAGCAGTCTTGGACAATGACGTTTTTCATACCAAATCCTGCTCTGGGAGACCAAAGCCATCCTGATGTAGCTTCCTGTGCCAACTTCCCATTGTTCTTGGTATTTCAGAAGGTAGAAAATAGTAAATCAACTTCTTTTTTTAAAAAAGTGTACATTGTTGGTGGGAATGCAAACTAATACACTCCTTTTGGAAAGATGTTTGGAGAATACTTAGAGATCTAAAAATAGACCTGCCATTAGATCCTACAATTCCTCTACTAGGTATATATCCAGAAGATGAAAAATCACATTATAACAAAGATAATTGTATGAGATTGTCTATTACAACCCAATTCATAATTGCTAAGTCATGGAAGAAGCCCATCGACCCACAAATGGATTAATAAATTGTGGTACATGTACACCATGGAATATTATGCAACCTTAAAGAAAGATGGAGACTTTACCTCTTTCATGTTTACATGGATGGAGCTGAACATATTCTTCTTAACAAAGTATCTCAAGAATGGAAGAAAAAGTATCTAATGTTCTCAGCCCTACTATGAAACCAATTTATAGCTTTCATATGAAAGCTGTAACCCAATTATAGCCCAAGAATATGGGGAAAAGGGCAAGGGAGGGTAGGGGAGGGGTGAGGGAGGATGGGTGGAGGGAGGGTAATTGGTGGGGCCACACCTACGGTGCATCTTAGAAGGGTACAGGTGAAACTTACTGAATGCAGAATATAAATGTCTTTACACAATAACCAAGAAAATGCTATGAAGGCTATGTTAACCAGTTTGATGAAAACATTTCAGAATGTATATAAAAACGACACACTGTACCCCATGATTGCACTAATATACACAGCTATGATTTAATAAAAAAGGGTGCATAGGCTCGGCGCCTGTGGCTCAACAGGCTAAGGCGCCAGCCATGTACACCTGAGCTGGTGGGTTCAAATCCAGCCCCCGGGCCCGCCAAACAACAATGACGGCTGCAACCAAAAAATGGCCAGGCGTCGTGGCGGGCGCCTGTGGTCCCAGCGACTTGGGAGGCAGAGGCAAGAGACGCGCTTGAGCCCAGGAGTTGGAGGTTGCTGTGAGCTGTGATGCCATAGCACTCTATCCAGGGTGACAGCTTGAGGCTCTGTCTCAAAAAAAAAAAAAAAAAAAAGGTGCATAACAACTGTTTTAAGCATACATGTCAAATATATTAGCAGTAGAGTATAAATGTCTAAACACAGCAGTTGAATTAGTGAGGTGAATTGTATGTTGACAAGTTTGATGTGAACATTCTAGACTGTAAATAGAGTCAGCTCATTGTACTCCATAAATGCAGTAATGTACACAATTATGATCTAATTTTAAAAATTCAAAAAAAAAGTGCAACTGCAGAATGCAAAGTTTCCATATTTTCTCAGCTATGGAGGCAGACTAGTGCATTCCCCGCCATGTGGCATTTCCACTTAGGGATAGTAGCACTGTAGACCAGAAAAATAATGTTAGCACGACCGTATTCCATTATCTTATTTCAGTGATATGATCCGTTTCACCTGTTTGGGATCTATAAAAATGATCTCTGCTCTTTCAGTCTTCAAAATATATCCATCATGAGTCTGAGTTCCCAGCAAATCTTTTCTTCTCCTGGGGCTCCCTTCCAAATAATTACCAGGAACTCATGAAATGCAAACATTTGATAAATTGCTCCACTTCTTTATCACATGTTGTCCCTGTTGGGAGGCCAGCGCTGTCCCGGATTCCTCAGCTGCCAGCCTCTGACAGAAGGCCGCCGTCCCCACTCCCACCAGGATGACTCTTCTGTGTCACTGATGTTCATTTCTGTCTTGTTTCCCAGTTGGAAAGGAAGCTTTCAGATTTTATTTTTTCTGGATGTACAGATACAGAAGTTTCTGAGAATAGCAGAGACTAATGATCTGATGCAAAGCTGTTTACCTGAGCTGAGGACCTGCCTTATTTCTTCCCTTGGGTAAGAAAGAAACTCTGCCTTCCAACATCATTCTCTCATGGTAGAACCGCAGTTAAAAATCTTGGTGCAGGTGCACAGAGGTTCTTAAGGCTGACCAAATCCCTCCCTGCCCACATGCTTCCAAAGGGCATGCTGGACTAGGTCAGCCAGCATACCCTGTCCTGCTAGGTCCAACAGTAAAATCATAAACAGCCACAGGTTCCATTTATAAGCCTGGGCTAGTCATTATTAGTTATGATCAATTTGCTCCAATAATGATCATGATCATCTATTTGTTTGGAAGATAAATATTGATTATCCTTAATTTCACTACCTTATAATTTTCAAAAGTGATAGAATTAAGACCTTTCATTGACTTCTTCAAGGCCACCAAAAACACACAAAAATTAATAAAATTTTCAGATTATTACTTTTTTTTTCTCTTTGAGACAGAGTCTCAAGCTGTCACTTTGTGTAGAGTGCCTTGGCGTCTTAGTTTGCAGCAACCTCTAACTCTCAGGCTCAAGCAATCCTCTTGCCTCAGTTTATTTTCTATTTTCAGTAGAGATGGGGTCTCCCTTTTTGCTTAGGCTGGTGTGGAATTCCTGAGCTCAAGCAATCCACCTTCCTATGCCTTCCAGAGTGCTTGGTTTATAGGTGTGAACCACCACGCCCGGCCTCAGATTATTATTTTTAATAATTTTAGTTTGAGTTCACACTTTGAACATTGCTCTTGGACACTAATTTTGGCTTCATGACAAAATTAAGAACACTTAAAACACATTAAATGTTGTTTGCAAAACCTAAATGACAAGTTGAGCACAAAATATTTTGAATAATATTTTAGTAAAATAGAAAAATGAATTTAGAAATAAGGGCAAAAATAAACATTTATGTCAATCCAGGTTACAAAGGTTGATGATCTCAGTGATGGGAAACTATGTTCAGTGGGTTACTTTCCAGATGTGTATAGACCTCCTGGGAAGATGGATCACAGAATCATCCTGAGTCTTCATACCTTTCTGAGTCTCTACCCTTTGAAGCATAATTTTGCAGTTGTTCCCATCAGTAAGTGGAATATAATTGTCTACCTTTTAAATCTTACCTAACAGTATGACTTCCTTTTCCTGCAGGAATGCCATGAAACTGATGGTATGCCCTGGGCAGCCGAGCTTCCCCAGGCTTTCATACTCTGATGACTCTCTCTTTAAGCTCTTCTGCACCATATGGACAAGCTCAGAATGATGCTACTTATGTGGCACTGTCACCATGGTTGCCCAGATGCCAGCCACCGTCCAAAAGCCACGTGAATGTGGCTTTTTTGACAGACTCAGCCCCCAGCCAACCTGCCAGGTGACTGTAGGCCCATGACTGATGCCAGTGAGACCAGCAGAGCCGGACCCTGGTAAGTACAGTCATCCAGCTGAGGCCTATATGTGAATAATAACAAATAGTTGTTTTGAGTCACTTCTTTTGGGTAGTCTATTACACAGCAACAGATAACTGATACAGAAACTGGTCCTAACATGGGGCACTGTCATAATAAAACCTTCGACTAGAGCTGTTTGAGGCTGGAAGAATGAGCAGGAGGTGGCAAGGAGACTGCTCTTGGATGGAACAGGAAAACAATAACCCAAGATAACTGGCACAACAACTGCACCTGGTGACCAGGAAGGCAGAACACGCACCTCGTGTGCTCCAGATTTGGCCCAAAGAAACCAAGAAGGAAGGTCAGGCCTCAGGTCAGACACACCTGTGTAAAGTCTGTCTCCAACAGCAGAGACAGCTGCAGAGGAATAACAGATGGACCAGTTTTGTAATACCCTATGAATTTGGCTGCAGTCACCTTTTGTACTCCTTGACCCCCTTAAATTCACCTGGCCCCTTGGCCTCAGGGTGGGCATTCTCCCTTTCTTTGGGGTTCTACCATCCCTGTTCTCCTTTCTCCTTCTCTCTTTCCCCCCTCTCTTTCCCTCTCCTGCTCTCTCTCTCCTTTTAAGATAAAGTAAACTCTATATTTTTATATCCTAAACATGGTTTAGAGAAATTCTTTTCTTGTTTGGCAAGGAGTACCCACTGAAAAGCATATTTGCACAAACAATGAAAATAAACCATATTTGCACAAACTACTATATTGACTTCTTGATTGTTTTAATTCACTAAGTTTTGAGGTTATTTTTGTGTGTTGTTGTTGTTATGTACCCTTATTACAAGGGAACACCTCCTTGACTCGCTCACTAAAGGGGAATATTCCATAGTTAGAAATGCATTTTCTTGATTTAGCTACTAACTTTTATTATAGAGAGCAAATCCATCTTTGAGGAGAAAATTAATTGATCATGTCCTTCACTCATTTGAGAAGAAAAAGGATAAGACGGGAAGACAGAAACAGATTGAGGAAAACAGATTGAGGATCTTTTTTATTTTTTTGATGCAGAGTCTCACTCTGTTGCCCTAGGTAGAATATCTCCATGTTACAGCAACCTCCAACTCCTGGGTTGATTGATCCTTTTGCCTCGGCCTCCCTTGTAACTTAGACTACAGGCACCTGCATGACGCCCAGCTGTTTTTGCTATTTTTAATAGAGATGGGGCCTCACTCTTGCTCAAACTGGTCTTGAACTCCCAAGCTCAGGTGATCTACCTGCCTCAGCATCCCAGAATATTGGGATTACAGGTGTGAGTGACTGAACCCAGATTTAGATTGAGGATCTTGGAAAAAATGGACCAAAAAATGTCATTTTCTTCTGAGAAGCATTACAGATTGAAGGCCAGAACTCTTTACTGGAATTTAAATGAAGGAAAAGATTTGAGAAAGTATTAGAACTTGGTGGATGTTTTATTTGCAAAGCACATGTGTAATGTAGAGGGCCCAGCAGGAATCATATAGCACACTCTCCTCTGTGTAGCGACTGCAGGGGGCCTTGGACAGAGCTACAGGTAGGTGATTCCATGGGGCAAAGTTTTAGAAGTTTAGGGGACCCATACAGAAAGAGTATGATGTGCCTAGTCGGGGAAGGAAGATTGTTGCACTTTCTCACCCAGGGAAGGCGCTTTGTGCTCCTAGACCATCATAACCCTGTACAGTGAAGTCATGCTAATGTAACTACTGCTGGGCATGTCACCGCTTCTGTTCCCCGGGTAGAAAGGTGCACAGCCCTTCCCCTTGTGTGGACTGTGGATTATGGATCGCAGATGATGGTTGTAGCTTAGCTCCCCAGCTGACAGGAACTAGAGCCAGTCTCCCACACGGTTTAGCTCACCAGCTGCTGGGGAGCTGAGAAAGCCTATTACACCTGCCCTCCATGCTTGAGTTTTTCTTTGCCCTGTCCAAAGCAGAAGGCTGGAGTGACCACCTATGTTGTCTCTATTTCCCTTTACTCTTTTAAGAGAAGCCAATTTTCTACAGAAAGAATGTTTTTCCTTGCTCTGGGGCTGATGCTACCAATCTAGTTACCAGAAAAGTGCATGAGCCAAGTCAGGGATGGAATTAAATTCTATCTTTTTTTCTGGAACAATTGGTAAAGCAAATCTGTCTTTGTGTGAAAGTTGGTAAGCTTTTAGAATATGTACTTTGCGTGCCCATAACTACCTTTACTATTCCTAAGGGAGACCTAACAAAAATGAAACTGAAGCCGAGGATAAATATGACTGATAATTAAATGGAGACAGATTTGACATGAACTTAACTGAATCTTGAAACCATCAACCAGCTCAATCTAGATCTAGCTGTTAAATTTTTAATTTTGGGTCAAAATTATTTCCTTTTTTCTGAAGCCTCTCTGAGTGGAGTGTCTGTCTCTTGTAAGCAGAGGAATTTCAAGGAATGAGTCTTGAATTTCCATTAGGAAAGGGCATTCTGCTGAACCCCATGAAGGTAGTAACCAGTGAAAAATCTGTACAAAATTAGGAGATTACTGTTATACAATGTTCTAGATTTTATGTCTGATGAAATAGCCATGTCCTAAAATGGTTGAAATATTCCACTGAGGAACAGAAATAAAACAGAAAGAAAAAAACCCATGAAATATGCTGAGTTTGAAACAGGAAAGGACTGCAGTTTGGTCCCCTCTTCTGCCAGAAGCTTCACAGGCACCCAGATCTCTCCTCACCATCTTCCCACTTTCAGGGCCTGAGCAGTGGGGGCCTGTGGTGGGAATGGCAGCCTCTGAAGATTTCAGAAGCACCTCCCAGGTCATTCTCCCATTGTCTTGATGAATAGCACTTGGCTTCCATTAGCTCAAACTCCTCTCCTTATCGAATGGTCTGTCAGGCACAGCTTTTTTCCCTCTCCTGACCAGGCCTTCTCATTCTGTGAAAGAACCAAGCTGACTCCATTTTGTTAAAACTAACTCCTTTTGTCCCACAGCCTTCAATTTGCAGCTGCATACCAAAGGTCAATTTGCAGCTGCATACCAAAGGTGATAGGCAACCTGCTTCCTCCCCCACCTCCGTCTCCAGTATGTCCGTCCCGAGCAATAACAGCACCCACCCTCGGCCCCAGTAGTAGTAAATCCTTCCCCAGGCTAATTAGCCCAGAACAGACATTGTCCAGTCCCCTAAGCCGCTATCAGCTCTCCCCAGCAGTTTGCCCAACACCCCATCCTTTTGTTCCTTTCTGTACCCTTAAAACTGCTCTCCCCTCTGTGGTCGAGGCTTCTCTGCTCTCCTGCAGGAAGCCCTGGCCTGAGCTAGCTAATAAACTACCTCTTGCTTTTGCATCAGACTTGGTCATTGGGTGATTTATTAGGGGGACCCCACGAGTTAGGCACAACCTCTGCACATAATCAGGATGGAGATTTTCCAGATCTCTACATTGTTTCCCTTTCTATTATAAACTCCATCTTCAAATCAGTCTTCCTCCTCACATGTATGTGGTTCAGAGAAGCCAAGCAGCCCTCTTAATGCTTTGCTGCTTAGAGAGCTCTTCTGCTGGATATCTTAGTTCATTGCTCTTAGATTTTACCTGCTGTTGATGGAAAAAGATGCCACACTTGGTAAAATTTTTTTTCTGGGGGTTGGGGCTGGGTTTGAACCTACCACCTCCAGCATATGGGGCCAGTGCCCTACTCCTTTGAGCCACAGGCACTACCCACACAATTGGTAAAATAATTTAAGGAGATTTACTCTGAGCCAAATTTGAGGACCATGACCCAGAGCCACACCCAAGAAGCCTTGAGCAAGTGGACTCACGGTGGTGGGGTTACAGTTTGGTTTTATACATTTTAGGGCAAAAGGAATTATAGGTGAGATCATAAATCTATACATGGAAAACAAACAACCAACCATATTTCTAGTATTTAACTTATACTACAGTAGTATCTTATACTAATGATACTTAAATATCAAGATCTGTTTTAAAATGAATTTATTTCTGATTCAAAACTGCAGGATAGTTATGATCTTATACAAGAAATGCTGTTGCTTTAAACTATGAAAAATGACAATTGACTCCTTTTGTGCTTTTAATATCAGTGTTCTTCTCCGATGTTGAACTGTTTCCACTTAGTATTAATAAATGAAATAATGAACAAAACCTGTACATTTATCTTGGTTTTTGTGATTTTCATTTTTTATACACTTAGAAGTAAACAAATGTCGAATAATGTTTACCTATGAGTAATGATGTAAAATCACTTAAAATTTTAGTGTTTTTTTTTTTTCTAATCCGTAAAACAACAGAGATCATCAAAGTCTTCAAATTATTTTTCTGCTGAGTTAGAAATTAGGAAGGCAAAGTTCTGTTTATCCATAAGCAGAATCAGACTGGTTTCAAAAATGAACCCTGGTTTTGAAAGACAGATTCTCCTCTACTGATTCCTTTTTTGAAATAACAGTTCCCATTAATGATGGCTCATTTTCAAATTAGAACACCCCCTCAATTTCTGTTCTACAGTTAATTAAATTAGGTTTTTCTTAGGGTTCTGGACAATATGAAGCTCAATGTTTGTTCCAGCTTTAGAAATAATTCCAACTTCATATTTCTAAAATGAAGGACTTTCGACCTTATGTGCCTCCTGATGTTGTACCCCAATTCGCCTGAGTCTTTCAATGTTGATGCACCTACATTGATTATGACTCCAAGCCATTTACTGATTGGCCGGCTAAATATTTCTTTCCCATAACACTTCAATTTTCCCACATTTAACAGGGTTACAAAGCTAAATACCAGCAATGGATCCCCACCTTTGTGTACTTAATACATTGATGTGAGATTGAACAGTATTGTGGTTCACTCATAGAACATAATGATTATATTCAAAGTTCCACTTTGGTTTAAATGAACTCCCAAAGGCTTCTTTAGGTTTGAGAGGACACAGGACTATAACAGAAGTGCATGCTGGGGGGAGAAGAGAGCCGGACATTCAAGTGTTAATTATGTTGTCATTATTATATCTCCCATAATGGCAATGAGAAAATTTGTTAAATTATCTTTCTCATTTAACATTTTTCTTCACATTTAATCAGACGATAGTGGGAGATGATGAGAGGGTGAAGAGAGATTTTAGATCTTGGCCTCCAAGGCTCAGGTTTAAACCTAACTATCTCTTAACATCATTTATGCTA
>CAUYON010012803.1:0-48238 GCA_963573935.1 Arctocebus calabarensis
AGAGTCTCACTCAGTCACTCTGGGGTTGAATACCGTGGCATTATAGCTCACAGCAACTTTAAATTTCTGGGTTGGAAAAATCCTCTTGCCTCCACCTCCTGAGTAGCTAGGACTACAGGTGCCTACCACAACACCCAGCTATTTTTGGAGAAGGGGTCTTGCACTTGCTCAGGCTGGTTTTGAACTCCTGAGCTCAAGCGAGTCACCTGTGTTGGCCTCCAGAAAGCTAAGGTTACAGGTGTGAGCCACCATGCCCAGCCAAATTTTTCCTGTAGTATCCTGTGCAGTCATTCACTCACTCCTCATTCATTTGTTCATGCCACAAACACTGATCTGCACATCAAGCTCTGTGAGGTGCGAGGGAACAAATATAAAGAAGGATCAGACCTTACATATGGCCCCTGCACTCAGGGGGTGGATAGTTTATTGTGAAGAGAGTTAAACAGCAGAGCATGATCAATTACTCCAGGAAGATACAGGGTGTAAGGGAAACAGCAAGGAGGGAGAAGGAGAAGGGCGAGAAGAGGCACTTTCCAGGAAAAAAGCATGGAGTGGGAGGTAGTCACGGTGTGAAAATCTGCAGTATTCACAGAGCCCAAGGCGCCAGAAGAAGAGTGTGAGGGGGGGAAAGACCTCTGTTCTGTGACTCAGTGGTCCTATTTGTCTCCCCTGGTGGATAGGCAGCTACTATGGCAGAAACCTTTTGTTTCCAGAGGACCCAGTGCCTGTATTGTGTCCAGCATTCTCTCCTCTTGGAACGACCCCCAGCCTGCTCAGACCTAAATTCACCCACTCCGGGCTCTCCAGCATCAGCTGCCTCTGCCCAGCTCTCCAGCTCAGGAAGCATTTCCACATATACCCAGGTCTCAAACCAGAAATCTGTAGGGTCATTCTAGACGCCCTGTCACTTGGCTCCCACATCCAGGCCATCCTTCAGCCCTCCAGATCATGCCTTGGTAATTCATATCTCCTAGAACCTAACCAGGGTCCCCGTTAGCTGTCTTTCAGGTTACAACAGCTGAGTAACTCATAACAGCTGGAGAACAGTGCCCACCTCTGCTCTTGCCCCATTCGATGCCCCTTCTTCTTTCCCAGCAGTTACTTTCAAAAACACTAACCTGATTTTACAGCTCCCTGTGTTCCCTGGACTTTCCCCTAGGGTCTATATGGTAAAATCTAAGCTCCCTGCTAGATCCTCCCTACAGTAGCCCCCTCATCTGCTCCTGCCGTGTTACTGTGTTCCTGAACCTCCATGTGCTGCTGTTCTGAGGCCCTTACCCTTCTGTCATGAGTCACCCTGTCTTGCTCCCTCCCCTCAGGTTCCTGTTGGTACTGCTCCTCTGCCTGGAATACTCTCCTACTTCTGTGTCTGACCTTCTCCTATTTGCCTTTCAAAATTCAGTACAGGTGTCAGCTCTTAAAAAGCAATATTCACCAGTGTCATTCAGAGTGCCTGGTGCCTGGTGGACATTCAGGGAACCTTTGCTGGGTTGGGTGGATGGATGGATGGATGAATGGATGGATGCTGTGACTAGGTGCTCAGTGATGTTCATAGAATGGACCCAATGTATCTCTCCTGTACTTCATTATCTGAGTTCCTTAAAGAAATGTCTTTACTAAGTTATGATTTAATGTTATGCTGTCTGTCTTCAGAGAACCCTGATGTGAGAAACTGACCAACTTAACAGCATTTCTGTCTTTTATGAAAACAGAATTGAATATATTGCCCACTATGTCATTCTGTGTCCTTTATACAAGGACTCATGATAAATTCATGCTTGGGGTTATTTCCAGGAAACATTTTGTCTCTGCAGATGAAGATGTGTATTTTCTGCTGTCAGAAAATAAAAACTCTGCCACCCGATATTTTTCCAGTATTGCTTTAGCTGACAAATAGGGATACCCAGTTTTATTACCTTATTACCTCCATGCGGTCTGACCCATTCAGATTCCTGAAAGTAGCAACTTTTTCTGCTTTCTTTAGGTGGAGTCAGTACTTGCTTTATTCTTCAATGCTATATTTTAGACTTTTTAATCCGAAAGCTGCCTCAAATCATCTTAGCAGTAAGCTAACAGAAGTTTTAAAGAAATGCATTTTGGTGACCAATATCCCGGTATGGAAGTTACAGAATGAAGGGCTGAGAACCAAACTTTTAATTGAGAGAAATCCCATAAAGAGCCTCTCTAAGAATCATTGGGGCATCTTTCTTGACTGGGGTCTAACATAAAGACCACAGCAGGAGGCAGAAGGTCAAGTGGAGTCTGAATTTGTTGCCACTTCAGTGGACCACTACTGCCACGTCATATTCTTTTCCTCTGCCAACATTGACTTTCCTTTCCCCTATCTTTAAATGGAGATTTCGTAGGCTGACATTTTTATGCTACAAGGAGGTCAATAATAACAGCCAATAATAATAATAAGTATAATGTTTCCTTTATGGAAGACATACCATGATCCAGGCACTGCTGAGAATTTCAAATGCATTTTTCTATTTGAAACTTCCCTTCACCCCAAACTTCTCTATTGTTTTTACTATTTTGCAGATGAAGAAATGCCAGAAGTTAAGAATGTGCAAAGCCACCTCTTGGGAAGTGGCAGAGCAGAAATGCAAATACAAGTGTGGCATCTGCCACCAGTCAAGCTCTTCGCTACCTTCTCACATGTGGGCAAGGAACGAAGCAATAATAAGGTCTAAAACCTCCCGTTAAATGGCAGGGATGGCTAATGGTGTTGCCAGGAGAGAGAAGTGATGGAGTCACAGCTATTTTACCAGAAAACTCTAGGTTCCTTTTCAAAGTCCTGGAAGTGACTGGCTGCTCTGCAGCCCTATACTGTTGCTGAGGCAACATCCAGGGGCGGCCCATTGCTATGAAACATGGCCACCACCTGTTCTTCCTCCAGCTTGATGGTTTTTCCTTCAAGAAATTTGCCCGGATATCATTATGCATGGGCCCTGCCTCTGAGCAGTGTGATTCATTGGGCATTGTTGGCATGGTAATGGGGGTCTGTCTTGTTTTTAGGGGCTTACAAAAAGTTTGAGGCCTAAAAATTGTGTGATTGGCTCCACCATATGAAAGAAAAGACTGGAACCTTCAAATCAGTAAATATTTAATTAAATGCCAGGTGTAACATTATGTCAACTTCATTAACTGTTGAATTTAGTAGTCGTAAAAATTTCATTGCATTTGATAACAATTTGTAGGTTGCAGTTTTCCCACTGCACAGATTTCTCAAGTAGGCACTAAGATCAGTGAGAAATCACAGCCGATCATAAATTAAATAATTTATTCATGGCCAAAAATTTTCAAAGGCAAAAATGGCAAAAATGCTTGCAATTTTCTTTTATAGCCAAAAGTTATATTTACTGTGAGAGGTGGGTGTGTTTGAAGTATGTTAGATGAGGAACAGGATCTAAGCCAGTAAGCAGGCTCAGGGTCTATGAAGGTCTTAAAGGAGCCCTAGGCCATGCCCACCTTTTTGAGTTTTCCAATCTAGGCTTGTTTGTGTCAGAGGGGGAAGCCAGGTGAGTAGAGGCTTTGGCTGGGGGATGGGTAGGAGAGTTGCCTCCTCTTGAGACTTTCCTGGTTCTAAGTAGGAAAGTAAGAATCCCCAAATCCTATTTATTTATTTATTTATTTATTTATTTATTTTTATTTTTGAGACAGAGTCTCACTCTGGCACCTCATGTGGCCACTGACTACTAGAGTGCCATGGCATTACACCTCACAGCAACCTCAAGTTCTTAGGCTGAAGCCATCCTCTTGCCTCAGTTTTTCTATTTTTAGTAGAGACGGGGTCTCGCTCTTGCTTAAGCTGGTCTTGAATTCCTGAGCTCAAGCAATCCACCCACCTTAGCCTCCCAGAGTGCTCGGATTATAGGTGTAAGCCACTGCACCTGCACTTCCCAGAATTCTAAATAATGACAGCCAACTTTCCTCAGGCACATGCATTAGCTAGACTCACTATCCTAAGCACTACGTGTATCATCTCAGTTGTCACAAAACAACTCCGTGAGGTTAATATTATCTCTATTTTGTAGATGAGCAAATTGAGACAGAGGTTAAACAACCTGCCTAGGGGCATATGAGTGGTAAGGGAGGAATTTTAAGAATTTTTCCAAGGTAATAATGATTCATAGAAAACATGGAAACCATGACCATTGAAGGATTCACTTCAAGCTCTAAAAAAAAGGGCAGAAACCTAGCCTGTCATCCTTACTACTCTATCTTCAGCACTGGGGACAGTGCTGGGCACATAGATACATGTACTGGAAGAACATAACTCCATGTTGAATAAGGACAAGAATAAGTTGGCTCACCTACTGCAGAGTGTTATGAAACACTTTGCCTGCCCGCCCCCCTTCACTAGGTTGTGACTCAGTCTAGGGTAGAGGTCTTTCTCATCTCTAATCTCTGTGTCTCTTGTACAGTCTTGGTCCCCAGTACAGGCTTAAAAATGAACAAAGCCAGGCTCAGCACCTGTGGCTCAATGGGCTAAGGAGCCAGCCACGTACACCTGAACTGGTGGGTTCGAATCCAGCCTGGGCCCGCCAAACAACAATGACGGCTGCAACCAAAAAATGGCTGGGCGTTGTGGCAGGCACCTGTAGTCCCAGCTACTTGGGAGGCAGAGGCAAGAAACTCGCTTGAGCCCAGGAATTGGAGGTTGCTGTGAGCCGTGATGCCACAGCACTCTATCCAGGGTGACAGCCTGAGGCTCTGCCTCAAAAAAAAAAAAAAAAAAGAACAAAGCCCAGAAAAGTGGAAATGATAATTCTGAGTCCACTTCTTCATCAAAGAACAATTTCCCCAGTACAGCTAAAGTTCTCCCTCCCTACACAGCACAAAAGCTGTTATTCAGAAACTCCAAAGGCATACGTGGCAGTGTAATCAACAAGCAGAAAAGCATGCAGCACTTCTCGTGCGCTCTACAAACGTGCTGGTTGCTCTAAGACAGTGCTGTTCAACATTTTTTTAAAATCTCACAGCACACATGAACCTATGGTTAAATGGTGGCACACTTAAATTTTGTTGATCAAAAGAAAAAAAAAGCGAAAAAAAGAATATACTTACTATGCTTTGAATTTCTTTCAAAAATAATTTAATTAATGATCTTTAAAATTTTCGTGGTGCAGGGCAAAGTGGCTCATGCCTATAATCCTACTAGCACTCTGGGAGGCTGAGGCTGGTGGATTGCTTGAGCTCAGAAGTTCAAGATGAGCCAGAGCGAGAGCAAGAGCCTAAAAAAAACTAGGCAGGAGGTTAAGGCAAGAGGATTATTTGAGTCCAAGAGTTTGAGGTTGCTGTGAGCTAGGACACCACAGCACTCTATGAGGGCAACAAAGTGAGACTCTGTCTCAAAAAATACATAAATAAATAAACAAATAAATAAATAAAATTTTTGTGGCACTCTGACATGATCCTCTCATGGGAAACTGGTGTGCTGCACTGTACCAGGTGAAAATCACTGCTCTAGGGAATTCCCATGTGTGAAGCAATCATTTAGTGATGGAATAGCTACAACAGTGCTGCAAAGCCCGTATTCTTCATTACTGTCCCATTTTACAGATGAGGAAACCAAGTATTATAGACACAATTACATCTCCACCCAAATTCATACATTACACTCCTAACCTTCAGTGCCTCACAGTGTGACTCAATTTGGAGATATGACCTTTACAGAGGTGGTCAAGATAAGATGAGAGCTCCTTAGGGTGTGCCCTAATCTGACTGATGGACCTTTAAGAAAAGGATATTAGGATAGGGATGCACATGGATCATGTGAGGACAGAAGAAGACAGCCTATAAGGAAGCCAAGGAACGAGGCCTCAGAATGATACCAGCCCTGCCAACACCTTGATCTTGGACTTACAGCCTTCAGAATTATGAAGAAACAAATTTCTTTTGTTTAAGCCACATACACATCTGTGCTGTTTTGTGATGGCATCCTATCAAACTAATTCGCCAAGGCACAGAGTAATTGGTCTAACTCCACATTGCCAAAAAACATGAACCCAGAATTTGAACCCAGGTAGTCAGGTTCTATAGTGTACGTGTTTCCCCATGATGGACATGTCCTTTGTTCTGTCCAATAGGGTAGCCACTACCCATATGTAGCTAAGGAGCACTTGAAATACGGCTAGTCCAACTGAGGAGCTGACTTTGGAGTTTAATTTACATTAAATTAAAATGAAAATAGCCTCATGCGGCCAGTGGCCACCACAGTGGATATAGTTTTATCCTGTTTCTGACTTAAGGCAGAATCTTCTAGAACCCTCCTCCGTGTGCTCTAAAAACATGCTCCTGGTTCCCTATCTGTGGTGTATTTTATTTTATTTTATTTTTTTCTTGCAATCCTTTCTAATTCAGCCCCTTTGCCTGGTCTCCTGCTGAGGGAGAGAGAGCAGGAGGAGTGAGTGAGCTAGCTAACTGCAGAATCCTGTGGCCTGAGCAGTGCAGGGTGGCTGGCGTGCCCCTCTAAGCTTAGGTGTTAGCCAACCAAATGCCAAGCAGCACAAACACCGAGTGACATTTTCAGAACTATTAATATTTCATCAGAAATGATCACTTTTCCTTTAAATACACTTATTTTAAAAGGGTTTCTACATGCTTAACTATAATTTTATTCGGTCGAGGTCCTCGGAATTTTCCCCAAAGGAACACATCTTCAATTTTATAATGAAAATCAAAGAGGAATGAAGCTCGGATTTCAAAATTTAGAGTCAACATTTCCAGGAACTCCGCTCCTCTGTAAAGAGCAAGGTTGTTTATTGAGCACCTACTGTATGCCTGGCACTTCACATACAGTATACCATGAATTCACCCAACACACATTTACTGAGTGCCTACTATGTGCCACAAACAGGTCCTCATAATAATTTATTGAAAAAGATTCCTTCTGGTCCTGCTCAAAATTGCCTCCTCAGAGCGGCCTGTGTGGAAGGTCATCAAATACTGCCTCTTCTCCCATCCCCATTTCCTCGCTGAGTTAGTTACTTCCCATCAGAGCCCTAGCGCATCTGTAATTAATTACTGCCGCTTTCATTTTTCTTGCCCGGCTGGTTTGCGATGGATTTCCCTGCGTAGAACACAGGCTCCATGAGAGCAGAGCCCCCAGGAGTGTACTCCACCTTGGGCTTCTTCAGTGCCTACAGCTCACCTGGCATCCAGGAAGGACTCTGAGCGCTGGGGAAAATTGGAATGAGGATGGGAGAACCTGAAAAAGCCCATCGAGGCACACAGCTGGGAGGTGAGTGTCAGGATTCCTTCCACCCAGCTGTACACCTGCAGGCTGACGTCTTGGTCGATGTGTGTCTGTTCTTCTTTCTTCTTTCTCTGTTCTTTGCTCTTCCTTTTCAGGGGAACCTCTGGAGGAACAAGCACTGACTCTTCGGGGGCCACGGAGCCCCGAGTGAGCAGAGGTGCTGTGTCGGTGTGGGTTGAATAAAGCTGGTTCAGCGAGGGGTAGCAACCTGCTGATCGCCAACAGCTCCCCCTGCCCTGCCTGCTGCCCCTCCGCCTGAGTTCTCCCCACCTCCCGCCCCACCCCGGGGTTCCTACTGAGGCTACGTCAGCGGATGAGGGCGCGAGGTCAAGGTTAGCGTGCTGGGGTCTGAGTCCCAGCTCCCCACTTCTTAGTGGGCTTTGGACACAGCCCTTCACGATTTTGAGACTCACTTTCTTCATGTGTAGGACAATAAAAAACTAATTTCATAAGCTTCAATAGGATTGAATAATGAGCCCAGCGCTCGGCACATATAAAATGGCAGTTAGGGTTAAAATCAGGCGGATAAAGGCGCAGGGCCCCCAGGCAGACGGCAGGTGTGTGTGTGAGCTGGGGGCGGGTAGCCCGCGCTTTGGCTTTGACTCCTAATCCCTAAGTGCGACCCGGGCTCCGGCGGCCACTCCTCGCCCCCCCGCCCCGCCCCCAGTCCAGCCGGCGGCCTTGGCCGCGGAACCCCGCGCCCCGCGCACCAAGCCGTTGCTGCGTTTGAAACCCACCTAAAGAATTCCAGCGCTCGACGGCGAGGGTCTGGGAGCCACTGGCACGTAAATTGGCCAGAGCCGCCCTGCCGGTCTGCCCAGCCGAGACCGCGCCCTCTGGAGGCGTCGGGTTGCTTTCCTGGAGCCGCTCCCCGCAGCCCGGCGCGGGCCGCCGCAGGTGTCTGCTGGGGGTCCCGGGTCAGCGGGCTCGTTGACACACTCGCCGCTCTCGCTCTCCAGGGGCGGTAGAGCAGCTGCGGACAGGGCACAGAGGGACTTGCAGGATAGCTGGGGGAGCAAAGCAGGCACTCTGCGGCGGGAGACGGGGCCGTTGGCCCTGACCTGCGCCGGGCTCCCTGGAAGGTCCGAGCCCTAGTCTGGGGGGCTCCTGCCCCCGCGGCGCCTAGCACAGTGCCGGACCTTCGCCCAGTCATCGCGGGGCTCAGCGGGCAAGGATGGGCTGAGCCCAGGCGCCGCAAGGTGTCACAGGGGTGTCTCAAGGGGGGGAGTCCCAGGTACCGTGGGGAGAGCCAGCCTCTCCCTCCAGCTGTTCCCAGATGTCATTCTGCCCGCCCAGGCTCCTGGTTCCTGAGCTCCGGGGGATTCCACGGTTACTAAGCTACTGGTTTTTGTTGACTTTTAAATATTTTCTTCTAAGGGAGAGGGGGAGGGGGGAAAAAGTCAGGAAAGAACAAAAAAACCCAAATCAAAATAAGCCCCCCCTCCCCAAAAGAAAGCTGTCCTCCACCCACCACTCCCGCACGAATCGAGGGCCTCTGAACACAGTCGCCTTGCCAGAGCAGCAGTCAGGCAGGACTGCCTCGCTTCCACCAGGACCCATCCTCATCTCCCTTTCTGTTGAATGAGGGGTGGTGGCGGATGGTCCCCCTGTCTGCGAGCCCTGGGTGGACAAAAGGGCTTCCGGAAAGAGAGGAGGAGGATGGCCAGTGGGAATGGGCTCTCTTCATCCTCGGCCCTGGTGGCCAAGCGCCCCTCCGCCCTGGGCCCATTCCCCAGATACATCTGGATCCACCAGGATACACCCCAAGACAGCCTAGACAAGACTTGCCATGAAATCTGGAAGAGAGTTCAAGGCCTACCTGAGGCCTTGCAGCCCAGGACCTCCATGGAGCAGCTCTCTGTCCCCATGGGTGGGACTACAAGAGACTATGGACTCAGCTTCCAAGAAGAGTGAGTATCTCTGTACTTTGTCAGCAGCAAGTGAAGAGGGGGGAGATGAAGTCTGACCTTTTGGGAGAGTGTCTTGACCCCATATTCAGCCTGTTTAAACCCTGAAGACCATATTTTTCCTCCTTCGGGCCTCCCCCAATGGTCCTTTGTTCAATCTTTATAGAAGAGCTGACCAAGGTTCTGAAGTTACTGGCATGAAGGGCCAGACCAGCGCTGTATTCTAGGCTGCCCCATTCACCAGCTCACTAAAAAGGCCATGTCTCATCCTAAAGGCATGTGAATCTGAGGTCTTTGAAAAACAACCCTAGCCAAAGCCTAGGGGTAAATGGCTTGTGACTTTTCCCCCAGAAGGCGACTAGAGGATCCTTCCCCTCTCCCACCTAAAGGCTGGGCATTCACACAGATGAGTCTGATGGTTTTAAACCACATCTGGAATTCCCTAATACAGAGAGCAGCTGTCCCATTCAGCCTCCACAGAAGCTGCTGCAAGAGCACACATCAAAATATTTACTGGGAAGGCATTGACATATTCAGAGGACATAATAGAAAATTAAAGTGCTGGAAGATGGCTGTAAATAGCCCGTTTCCTGGATGGGAAATCCTGTGTCTGGGAAACACAGAATTAAGTGTTTTTCTAAGGTCAAAGGTGGGCAGATATTGGTGGGGATGGATATTGGTAAGGAGAGGAAGGAGTAGGGAGGAAGAAGGGACCTCATTAGGAAAAGGAAGTAAATTTGCTATGGTTATTAATGCCATTGTTGGACACTTATTCAACACTTTGCATCTTCACAAATGGGCTGCAAACTTAATTAATCCTCCCATAGTCCCTATGAGACAGTATTAGTGTCCCCATTTTACAGATGGATTAAGTGTTGAAAATTAAGTGCTAATTAAAGGCTAAGTGATAATTAAGTGTTGCTGTTCCAACACTTGCTCCTGCTTGGTTCAGAGATGCTCTGGAGCAGGGGAGTCATTCCAGCTTTATCAGCTGCCTCCGTTTTCAGGGATGTCTAAGTAAGAGCTGAGAAGAAAAGCAACATGTAACTGATACCCAGATCTGCACTACCTGCTGTCCCTCTGTGGGCTCATTTATGTGCTGCTGATGAGGGTGGAAGGCACTTTGGCTGTTCCTGCCTCCTCTGCCCTGTGCTCAGCATGACATGGCTCAGACGGGAATGGCTTGTCTATAGCCAAAATCCCGCTGTCAGGCCTTTGGTGGCAATGAGCCTTCTCCCCTGCCCATTGCCATCTGCTCTGGGACAGGGCCTTGGCAGGAGAGCCATTGGGGCTGTGCTAAACCTTCAGTGGCCAAGAAGCTGATGTCCACTTTGCAGACCCGGGGTCAGTGGCAATTTCCTGTAGATGGCAACCTCTCTGCCAGGTCACACTGAGTTAATGGAGACAGACTCTACTTCCAGTTTGCACTTGGCCAAAACTTGAACTGGCACACCTTTGGCCAGTTGCTTAACTCCATTTGGACTTGATTTGCTCATCTGCAAATTGAGGATGATATGCCCTGCCTTGTCCACTTCAGAGTTGATAATGAGGATCAGATGTGATGGGAGACAGGGAAATGAAAGATGCATTATACAAATGAGGCTGCTCTTAACATGAGATGCTTAGGGTTAGCGGTTTTATTGTTGTTGTTGGCTTCCATCTAGGGTTTTCACACTACACTCCCTAAACCCTAGAGTGTTTGGGGGACTGTCCTGGAGTCAAGTGAGCTGATTGGGGCCCCAGTCCCCACTTCAGCCAGAGCTATTCAGCTTTTATAAGCTTTACTTACTGAAGGTCTAAGTAAGGTTGGGTTCAAAAAAAGGACCCTGCTACTGAGAAAAGAGCTAGGTAGGAAACCACTGACTTAGATGAATAAATGATATCATAACTGTATAGATGTTTACCAAGCAGAACACAACGAGCTATTTTGAAATAAAGAAAGCTGCTGTAGTGAAGTCAGATAACTCAGGTTTCAGATTATATTCCAGCCCTGTGCCAATTGAAGAATTTGTTACTATTTAGTTTATCTGAGCTTTGGTCTCCTCATCTGCCACATGGAGAAGAATACTATGCATATCATAGAGTTGATGGAATGATTAAATTAGATATTTAAACTTTTTTTTTGGCTGGGGCTGGGTTTGAACCCACCACCTCCAGCATATGAGGCCAGCGCCTTACTCCTTTGAGCCACAGGCACCACTGTAAACATTTTTTTTTTTTACGACAGAGTCTCACTATGTCGCCTTTAGTAGAGTGCTGTGGCACAGCTCTTAGCAACCTCTTAGGTTTAAGTGTTTCTCTTGCCTCAGCCTCCTAAGCAGCTGGGACTATAGGTGCCCGCCACAATGCTCAGCTATTTTTTTTTGTTGCAGTTGTCATTTTTGTTTAGCAGGCCTGGGCTGAGCTTGAACCAGCCTGCCTAGCTGTATGTGGCCAGCACCCTAATCGTTGAGCTACAGGCACTGAACCAATATTTAAACATTTCTGGTAATAATCAGGATTTGTAAAAATTTCTTGTAATGGTGGTAATGATGATCTTTAAGCACTACAGTTATTTCATGAGGTAGGTACTATTTTAAATTTCCCATCTTTTAAAAAGAACGTTTTATTATGCAAATTTTCAAACACATAGAATAGCATAGTGAATGTTTATGTGCCTATCACCAAGTTTCAGTAATTACCCAATTGTGCCATTCTGGTTTCAGTTGCTCCCTACGCTTCATTTTTAAGCAAAATCCTTTGTGCAAATGAGGCAACTGAGATTGGGAGAGATTAATTTTTTTTCCCAAGGTCTTACCATTTAGGAAGTGGTAGGGTTTTAGAAACAAAAGCCAGGATCATCTTAGTCATTATTGAATAATGTTGGTTGTCTTCCCTTAGGATCTGAGGCATCTCTGGGTGATCAAAATATTTGGGAGTCCCATGTTCTGAATGATCACACAGACTTCAAATCCAGGCAGCTGTCCATGGTGTTTATAGGATACTTCCAGGCCCACAAGACCCCTCTCTGCTAGTCTACCCATTGCTTAATTTGGTGATGTTTTCTTCTATTGGGGTAGGTAGGTAGATAGGTAAGTTATAAAACTATTGTTAGCTGGAAATTTTTTCTTGACTCTTTCCTTATCTATCATAGAAACCCAGACATCTCAAATTTGAAAGGGATTTTAGAGGCCATCTTCTGCTGTTTGAAACCCCACCTCAGTGTCCTTGCCAAGTGCTACACTTGTACTACTTGCCTACTTCCTTAGAAGGAGAGCTTATCACTTCCTAAGGCAGTGTCTTCCCTTGCTATGAATTTTCTCAAAAGGCCATTTTCTTCCTGCATCTATAATGTGTTTTCTATCAAACTACTAATACCAATTGATCTGGATTCCGCCCTTAGGGCTCCAAACCAAATCTATCCCCTTTTTCTCTGAATAGCCCGTTAGATATTAAAAAGATAGCAACAATACACCTTCTAGGATTTTTTATTTTGTCTTTATAAGTTAAATACATCTGGTTTTCTAAGTTTCTCCTCACATGCCATCTTGGTCAGTTTCCTGACCACATTTCTGGTCCTTGTGGCAGTGTGACTCCCAGAACCAAGTCCAGTAATCCAGGTATGATCCAATCTGTGGAGACAGGATCCTCCTTGTCTACATTTTGCATTCCTGTTAATGCAGCCAATACCACATTCACTTTTCTCCCCAAGCTGATGTCCCTGTATGAGCATGTGTCGAGTTTGTTCATTCATTCAACAAACATTTATTAAGCATCTACTATGTGCCTGGCACTGTGCTAAAAACTAGGGGGTGAGGGATTTGAACCAGATAAGGCCCTGCCTTTCCAGAACTTACATTCTAGTAGGGGAGAGAAAGAGAGATGGCTTGTATGTGAGCGGAGATGTTGGTAGATCTCTGATAAGGTCCTGCGAGAGTCCAGGTGAGGCCTAATGGTGCTGGTGGGTGGATCAAGGTGATTGCAGTAGAGAGGAAAAAAGTGTGGGACTCTATGTGTGTACTTTAAGAGAAGCCAATAGACCTGCTGATAATTTGGGTATATAGAGACAGTAAAGCTGAATTGAGGTGTTTGACTTGAGCCCTTGGTTGGACAGTAGTGCCATTTACAGAGGAAGGGAAGAAAAGGGGGAGAAATCAATAGTTGTATCTAGTGCTGATTAAACTGAAGAGAATCTTGTTCAGTTTTTCTTTAATTAGTGTTAAATTTGGATTTAGAGAATTGTGCAAGACACTTGCTCAAGGATTGCCTATTCATTCGTCTCTAAAAACTTCACAGCCTCAGAATCAGGGCCTCAGATTTGCTGATGACTCCATTGCCCTAATTAAGGAATGGCATTTGTTCATTTCCTTATTTATAGATGCATTCAACAAACACAGTGCCAGGCCCTGTGCAGAGTCTCAGAGATACAGACATAAGTAAGAAAGAAGCCCTTCCCTCAAAGAACTCGCATTCGAGTAGGAGGGATGGACACAGATGCATATGACAACAACATTCAACACATATCTGATTGTACCTATTACTGCATGCCAGAAAATACCTGAAATAAATACAATGGTGGAAAAGCTGGGGAAAGTCTCTGATCTCCTGCTTGGAGCTTCAGTGTCTTTTAAAAGGCAGAGCACAGCACATTACGATGAGTGTTCCGATGATAGAAGCACGTTGACTCAGGCTTTGTGCCTAGGGAAGGCTTCCTGGACAAGGCTGAAGGAAGTGAGCAGAAGGGGCGACAGATGAGACCCCAGCACTGTGACTGTAAGGAAACGTGTGAGCACAACTGTCAGGAAGCAGAGGACGTCACAACCCATACTAGCCTCAAGGTGTCCATAGTCAAGAGTCCCAAGCTAAGTCTTGAGGAGAAAGAAAGATCAGCCTATGAAAAGAGGCCAGCAGGTGCAGGGAAAGAGGAGGAGTTCCCTGGGGATGAGGTGCAGCATGTGTGAAGGGTGGTAACAATGGAGAGGTGGCCTAGAGCTTGCTGGGGTGGGTGGCTTCCCTTACTGCTTCCTTGGTCAGTGCCCAAGACCTCTCCGTCTACCTCTCAGAAAGAACTTGGTCTGCAGGATCAAAAGGCTGACCCGAGTAGGAAAATAAATTTGCAGAAAGAAACGGTATTCAAATTAAACATTAAAAAAAAAAAACAGATATGATTTCTCTCTCTCTCTTTTTTTTTTTTTTCGGTTTTGACCAGGGCTAGGCTTGAACCCGCAATCCTAGGTATATGGGGCAGGTGCCCTATTCCTTGAGCCACAGGCGCTGCCCTCTTTCTTTCTTATTTATTTATTTATGACACAGTCTTGATTTCTTACCCACCGTAGAGTGCCATGGCACAATAGTTCACAGCAATCTCAAACTCTCGGGCTCAAGCCATCCTCTTGCCTCATCCTCCCAAGTAACTGGGACTATAGGGACCTGCCACAACATCTGTGTTTTAGAGATGAGATCTCTCTCTTGCGCGGCTGTTCTCAAACTCATGAGCACAAGTGATCCACTTGCCTCACCCTCCCAGAGAGCTGGAATTACAGGCATGAGCTACTGTGCTGGGCTCCAGATGTGATTCCTTTCTTGTTTTTTTTTTTGCAGTTTTTGGCCAGGGCTGGGTTTGAACCCGCCCACCTCTGGCCTTTGGGGCCAGCACCCTACTTCTTTGAGCCACAGGCGCCACCAGATGTGATTTCTTGATCTGCAGCTTTCTGGGGCTGGAAGGAAGGAAGAAAGAGAGCTGTCCCATTCTGGCTTTGCCAGCAATTCACTGTTGGCTCCCAGCAGCCTGTCTTCTGTGCTGGTGGAGCTGGTTGGGTTTGATCTGACTCTTCCATTCAAGTCTCTGGTTGAAGACTTGAGAACCCAGAGGACTGTCATGTTCTAATTGCCCCCCAACAAGCCCATTCTTTGTGCTACTGTTATTTAAACAATTAGGTGAACCTTAATCCCAACCTTCCTATCCCAGGAATGCTGCTTAGAATACATAACCTATGTTTATATCATTGTTATTCACATTGTTATTGATGGGGAGTGGAAGGAAAGATTCCAAACATCTACTGAGGGGAGTGGAAGGAAAGATTCATGCATGGAGGCTGGCTCTGAAGCCAGCTCTGAAGACCTCTGGAGTCTCATGTTCTGGGCTAGTACTTTCTCTTCTTTGGGGGCTCACACTCCTCTTTGAGAAGCTGGTGAAAACTGCTAGGCATGCACTTGAAACATATCCTCACATCTCTCAATATTTGGAGAATGATTTCAGAGATCCTCAGGGGCTGCAGGTTGGACTCTTTTGCTCTGATACAATTGATCTGAGCCAAATGGCCAAGAAGCCATGAGACCCAATACTTAAGCACCTGTTGCCTCCCAGCACTGGATCTCAGCACCTCAATCCACTGACACTGATGTGACACCCCCCTCCCTTGCTTGTTGAGTGAACTAGTCGTGAAATAGCGCTGGCGGACAGAGGCGAAGGCCCCGTCCTCCCCCTGGTCCGGTCCCCTCACCCCTCCTGACAGTGACCTTCCTGATGGCCTCCATGTCACGCTGCTCATCTCTCTTCTGAAAGAATGCCTCATCCTGCTGCATTTGGTTTCTTGCCCTCCAGGACTCCTTCCACCCTCCGCCTGCCTCATCAACAGCACTGCTCAGACTTCTTCTGGGGCTCTCCATTGTCCTGTGGCCCCTAGGCCCCATCTCCAGGGCTGTCTGGGGTGGCCCTGCCTGTGTCTCTGAAGGCACATCTGAGAGGAACGGCTGGCAAACAGGTGCCAGTCCTCTTGCCTTTGTTGGATTATTCTCCCACTGGCCTTTCTCTGTATCTATTAAAATCCTTCCCCTCCTTAACGACTGGGAATAAGTGTGTCGTCCTTGACTTTTGCACTGCTTGCCCCAGCCAGCGTTTCTTTCTCTTTCCCCTTCCTCTATGTTCCTCCTTAAATGGAATCTCAGCACACTTCCTAGCTGTAGCCAAGTTCCTCAGACTTTCTGTGCCCTATTTTGCACATCTGAAATATGGAAATAGGCAAAGTGATACCTTGAAGGACTTCGGTGCATGTGTGTGTGTCGGGGGGAGGGGGTGGTAATGAAATGATGCAGGCAAAGCTGACCCAGCAAACAGTAGAGAAACTTCATGTTCATCACCACCATCACCACCACTATTGTTATCAAGGTTAAAATAACAGGACAAGAACAACACAGAAAAGGGAGACTTATAGACCAGAGAACTTAGGCTAAGGGAGACTACTCAATGGAGGACAGCCTTTGGTCTGAGATTCCTGGCAGCCAGGGCAAAAGGGGAGAACCCATCATTTTTCATAACTCATATGATCTAATAAGAAAAAGCAACAGAATATACCCAGGCTGGCAGGTTTGAACCCGGTCTGGGCCAGCTAAACAACAATGACAACTGCAACAATAACAAAAAACAGCCAGGCATTGTGGTGGGCGCCTGTAGTCCCAGCTACTTAGGAGGCTGAGGCAAGAGAATCACTTAAGTACAAGAGTTGGAGGTTGCTGTGAGCTGTGATACCACAGCACTCTAATGAGGGCGACATAGTGAGACTTTATCTCAAAAAAAAAAAAGACAGAAAAAGCAACAGAGATATTTGTTGTCGTGAGAGACAAATGCTTCTGCAGCTCTGAGGACTGCATGGTGTGGGTCTTTATTTGTGGATGATAGAACAGGAAGAGTCAGATCAAACCCAACTCTCTTGTCGACTGCTGGCCAGAGGGCAGGACACAACACCCTGATCGAATATGTCATTGTGGGATTTCTGATGAGGAGGCAGTCACAAGGCACACATTGTCTGCTGCCTTGTGACAACAATTCCTCCTCCCCCACGTGACAGTGGTATTTTAAGGGCAATGGTTGTGTCTTACTCATCTTTGTCTCCCCTGTGCCCAGCCAAGTTCCTGGCACTTGGTGGCTCTGCAGTGTATGTGAATGAATGAGGAAGCAAATGATGAATGAGCTGTAAAAATGCCACTCCAAGGAAGGTGAGGTCCAGAGGTGGCCAAGATCCAAGCAAAGGGTCATGGTCATCAGAGGAGGCATTTAGGGACTTAAAGACAGAATATCAATAAGCCGAGATATTGTAGCTTTTTCTCCTTTTGTCTTAGGCTGCAGATAAGGGAACTATTATAAAATTTTCTTGAGCACCTTGTCTGTATCATGTATCAGGCTCTCTATTTTAAGTTTCTGTTTTATTTTATTGTCCATAGCACCCTTCCCAGTAAAGGGTCAATATCCTTTTGACAGATGAGTAAGGAGAGGTTCAAAGAGGTGGGCTACTTGCCCTGGGTCATCAGCTCAGAGGGGAGCAGAGCAAGGGACAGGAGCCCAGTGGGGCTGCAGCTCCTGAATTCTACCCACACACCAAAAGCCCTTCAGGATAGCCCTTCCTCGTCTGTTTAGCACCAGGAAAGAGGAATCATGATTAATGTCCCACTTCCAGGGGTCCCCCTTTGTAATTTAATTTTATGGTTTTGGGAGCTGCAGTTGCAGGTTGTGGGAGCCCGCAGAGATGGGCCACCAGTGGTTTGGTTTAATCCCCTTTTTAATATCTTTGTTGCAACGTTATTTCCAATTCAGCTCCCAAGTCACATTAAAAAAATACCTCCTCCTTAGGGTAAGCCTTCCCTTATTAAACAGATTCAAATGAAAAGTTTTAAAGATAATTTGAACAATACGAATCACCATGCAGCTTCCAGCCCAAGCTCCTTTATTGCTGTATTTATTCCCCAGTATTTCCTGTCTCATTCCCCAGCTCACTGAATCCCTCATCTCCCCCAACTTCCAATCCTTGGCCCAACTCACACCTAGTCCCCCGAGGGAGAACCTTGTTGGGGAAGAGGCAGTGCCTCACTTCTGTTCCTTCCTCAGTATCCCCTCTGCCCTGCTGGAAACAGCTGCAAATCATCTAGAGAAGTGGTTCTCAACTTTCCTAATGCCGCCACCCTTCTCTACAGTCCTCATGCTGTGGTGACCTCCAATCATAAAATTATTTTCGTTGCTACTTCATAAAGTACCACAACATGAGGAACTGTATTAAAGGGTAGTGGCATTAGGGAGTTTGAGAACCACTGATCTAGAGGGAAATTTGTATTAGGTGGCTGTGCACCAAGGCATAAGTATCAAGAGGGGAGGTGGGATGTGGGAGTAGGAAGAGTGGGTAATGAGGTGGAGAAAGAAAACCTGCTCAAAATACAAATTCCGGTCGCATTCTAAACCAGCAGAATTGCCCTTATTCCAAGGGTGCCCAGGAATCTGCATTTGAAACAAGCACCACAGGTGACTGATATGCATAGGTATAGAAGGTTCTCGGAT
The DNA here is from genome assembly GCA_963573935.1 of Arctocebus calabarensis. Taxonomy (NCBI): domain Eukaryota; kingdom Metazoa; phylum Chordata; class Mammalia; order Primates; family Lorisidae; genus Arctocebus; species Arctocebus calabarensis. The sequence continues at coordinate 18,476 of CAUYON010012803.1, forward strand.
ACTTTGGAAGGCAAAAATGATGGAATCTCAAGTTGAAAGGGAAACAGAGAGGCATGGCTTTGGGAAGGAGGTGTTTCAAAAGAAAAGTGTGGAAGAAAGGAAGGAAAGAAGGAGAGAGATCGACATTTATCAAGTTCTAAGTGTATGCCAGAGACATTTAAAAAAATTGAATCCAGTATGTGTGAAGACCTTTGCTAAGAAATTAGATGAACCCAAAGACCAGGCTTGGCATTCAGGGAGCTGAGAGATTTCGGTGTTGCCTCCTTTAGCTCTGGGTGGGTATCACCATCCCACCTTCCAGATGAAGAGACCGAGGTCTGGGCGGCTTCCCGGGTTTCACACCTTTCGGTAAACCGGCTTGACTGTGAATGGGGCCAGCGGGACTCCAGAGCCTGCAGCCAGGCTTGGCTCTCCCACACCGCGCTGTCTCTCAGTCCAGGCTGCTAACATTTGCATAGCGCTTGTTACAATTTACAGAGCGCTTCCACCTTCCTCATCTCACTTAATCCTCACCTCAGCTTGAAGAGAGTGCAGGAGGCTGGGGGAGGGGAGGCTGAAGCTTTCCCCAGGCCTTAGGCTTACCTTTGCCTCCCACAAGGGAAGTCCCAGGGGACAGCTGGTTTCTAGGTACCTTTAGGACAAGGTGCACATAGGCCCTGGGATGGTGACTGAATCTGTAGCTTCTCTCAGTGGACCTCTACCCCTGAACTGGAAGAAAACATATGACAGCTTGACAGAGGAGACCACCTCCCTTGCCTCCCAGTGGAGCAGGGACCACACTGGGTGCTGTGACAAATGTGCCCGAGAAAATAAAACATGGGTCTCTGATTACCATGCCAACAGGAAGATCCCAGGGATGCCTGCTGAGCCAGGATCTCCACTGGGGATGATGCCAGGCTGGTGGCCTCTCCTTGTCTGGAGGATTGAGTGGTCTTCCACCCCACAACTTGCAGGCTGTGGCTCCTGCAAGCCCCTGCCTTGGACATCTGCCTATCCACTGAGCTCTGCCTCTGCCTCCTCATCTTCTGGTGCTTGGCTGGCTCCTGGCAACTCCCTGGCCTGCCTCTGGTTCTCCCCCAAACTGAGGCTCAAAGCAGGGGAGTGAACTGTGGATAGTCATTCTTCAGAGGGGACAGAGTGGGCTATGAACCCAGGTCTCCTGGCTGCAAAGCCTCTGCTCTTTCTCTCACTTCTCCTGTTTTGGGGAGTGTAGGACAGTGGCTAGAGTAGAGGTTCCAGAGTCAGGTGGACCTGGGATCCAATCCTGTACTGTCACGTTCTCTTGGGTAAACTTGAATATGCCTTTTGAATATGCCTTTTAATTTTCCTGAGCCACAGTTTCCTCTTTCTAACTGGGGAATGAAGATGCCCTCATTCTCCTGGTTGTGGTGGGACAGGCACCAACTATACTACCCAGCACCCAGTAGACTCCTTGTCGACAGTGGCTCATGGCTCAGTCCCCTTCTGTCACTCCTCTGGATTGTCCTGGGAGCCATGCCTCTCATTCAGGGAAACCAGAGCCTGATACTTCCTTGCTTGAATCTCTCCAACGGTTTCTCTGTGACTTTTTATTTGATTTTATTATTATTTTTTTGAGACAGAGTTTCACTATGTTGCCCTCAGTAGAGTGTCGTGGTGTCACAGGTCATTGTAACCTCAAACTCTTGGCGCTTAAGTGATTCTCTTGCCTCAGCCTCCCAAGTAGCTGGGGATACAGGCACCTGCCACAAAGTCTGGCTATTTTTTGTTGTTGTTGTTATTGTTGTTTGGCAGGCCCAGGCTGGGGGCAAACCTGCCAGCCCCAGTGTATGTGGCCAGTGCCCTAGACTCTGAGTTATAGGCACCGATCTTCTCTGTGACTTTAGAATGGGATTCCTGGCTCAGCGCCTGTGGCTCAGCGGCTAGGGCACCAGCCACATCAGAGGTGGCAGGTTCAAACCCAGCCTGGGCCTGCCAAAACAATGACAACTACAACAAAAAAATAGCCAAGTGTTGTGGTGCCAGCTTAAATGACACTTCCCCAAAGAGCCTTCTCTTGCTCTCCTAATTTGGGTACTTATCATTAGTATTTATTTTCACACACATAATTTTACTCTTGGCTTTCAGAGCAGTATAGCCTAGTGGTTAAGAGAGTGGCATCTAAGATTGCCTCAAATCACACTTTGTCCCTTAGTAATTCTGTGACTTTGGGGAAATTACCTAACTTCTCTGTCCCTTGGCTTCTTTATTTTTTAAATTGGGATAATTGTATCTATCTGTGTGAGGTAGTTTTTGATATCAGAGTGGCCATAAAGTTTGTGTCCAATTTAAATGATTCAAACTTAGTAGCTTAAAACCACAACCACTCCTGTTTTCTATAGTTCAGCAGTTCAGGTGGGGTTCAGCCGGGTGGTTCTTCTGATGTGGACTGGGCTTGATAGAGCTTGGCTCATGCTCTCTTAGGCACCTGTGACCCCTTCCTGGCTCTGGCCAATTGTTGGCTGAAGTGCCCCGGAGTTTTCCTCTTTGTGATGTGTTACCTTTCAATAGGTTAGTCTGGTCTTGTTCACATGGATGTTGCTGAGTCCCAAGGGAAGTAAGAGGCTAAGCCCTAATATCCAAATGCTTTCTGAATCTCACTTTCTTACTGAATCAAGATGGGAGAGAACTACCAAAGAGTCTAGATACAGGCAGGTGTGATCAGGTGATAGACATTACTGTGGTCAGCTTACCACACTATCCCATTTGCGGGGGTTAAAATGAGAATTTTTGCATATGAAATGCTTAACATAGTGTCATGTTTGTTAGTTAACACTAAATAAATACCCCTTCCTGTTATTTTGTGAAATAGGACCCAAGACTTAGCCATATTAGGCAGCTTGCTAAAGGGTCAGCCCCCAGTAAATGGTGGGAATTTGAGTTTAGTTTCTTCCTCTCTCCAAAGACTGACCTTTAACTACTACACAATGCTGCTTCATCCACACAGACACATAAAGGCAGAACCTCACCCAAAGCTAGAAGGTCAGTCCAGGGACAGTCCACAATTCCAGCTGGGGTCTGTGCCTGACTCCAAAGTCCTTCAGTCACATCACCCTAATCAGCCTGTTGCCTTGGGGACTGTTTGTCGTCGGTCTAAAATGCCATAGCTGGAAGAAAATATTTGTTTTGGTATCCTCCTCCAGCACTAACAATTTTCTGCCTGCATTTTTCTGTTGTTTGGCTCAGATGAATAGCAGTTTTCATCTTTGCTCTGTGTTATGTACACAGAACTGCTAACAGCATGCTTGCTTACTCATTATTCTGGTAAGGGGTGCCAACCAGTCAATAGCCTTTATTTTTATATGACTAAGTACACTGCAAATGCAGAAATAATGCACAGTATCCAGTACAGAGCCGACAACTCTCATTTCTAGAGGCAGGCAAAGCAGAGGTGGCAGCTGGTGTGGAGCTGGAGACAGCCCTGATTCCGACTTGTGTCCTTTGTCAGGAGCCCAGGAGCTGGGTTAATCTCCCTGAATGATTCACTGCTGAGGTAGAGTATGTGATAGATTTTATGGTTTTCACCACCCTGGAAGGGAAGGCAAACCGCACAGGAGAGGTGCCAGGACCAGCCAAACTTCTCAGGAAAAGGGAAGGGTAGATTCTAGGAGATGCAGGTGAGCGGGCTTACTGCTGAACTCAGCAAAGTTGTGGGGGTGCCAGGAAAATCTCTCTGTGAGTCCCAAGATGATTGCTCAGAGTCAGAGCCAATCTGGGTTTGGTGGAGGGATTGCCTTGCAGAGTTGGGAGTTCTTAGGATGGGGCCAAGCAGGATGGTTAGTGTCATCTGGGGAGGCCAGGCCACAGGTGGGACGTGAAAATGGAACTGGATCCAGGCAGTTTGCAACCGGAGGAAGAAGCTGGGCTGCCTTTGGCCTGGAGAGGACCAGGAGTGTACACCAGGGAATTTAAGACCTCGGAGAGACGGGCAAGGGAAAGCAAGGGAGCTCATTCATTCATTCATTCATTCAACAAATACTCACAGAGCTGGACTTACCTAGCCTAGGTTTGGAGGCTTCTGTAGGGACAAGATAGAGTCTCTGCCTTCACAGAGTATATATGTGGTGGGGAGTAAAAAAGTGACAAAGATACCATATGATAGGGACGCATACTGTGAGGAAAACGGATGGAGTAGAGAGCGCCTAGTCGGGGTCCCACTCTTAAAAAATGGGTAGGAAAGGCCACTCTGCATAATTTATATGACACTTGAACCAGAACCTGCATGATGAGGAACCAGTCAAGGGACAATCTGTGGGGTGAGTGCAAAGGTCCTGGGGTTGGAATGAGTGTGACACTTCACAGGATAGCTAGAAGACCAGTGTGGCTGGAAGAAGGAGGAGATTTGGCCAATTTGTGTCATGCTCTGAGGATCACAGAGGAGCTTAGACTTCATCCTCCGTGTAATGAGAGGCCGCACGAAGATTTTAAGCAAGGAAGTGGTTTGATCTGAGTTCTGAGAATATCTTAGCTCTGCAGGCATACAGTTTTCTAGAACAAACAAGAATGAACAAATCTTGTTTTTTCTTTTTCTTTTTTTTTTTTTGTGGTGGGGGATGAAGAGGAGGTGGGAGTGACCCTGGATTAGGGAATTTGAACTATGAGTTGAATATCGATGGCAACGAGGCATCTGATAAAGGCTGTCGGGGAGGAATAGAGATGAGATGACAGGGACAGCGTTGATTTATTTCCCTAAAGTGTTGATCCAGGATTACTGTCAGGCTGGGAGGAGGGTCTCCGGCAGTGTCCCCAAGGCTCTGCCTGGACTCTCTCCTGCTCAACATTTCTATTCGTAAATTGGCGGAAGACTCAGAAGATGGGCTCATCAGACATGCAGCTGACACGGAGCTGTCAGGGACAGCTAATGCCACGGATGACAGGCTCAAGATTCACTGTGATGATTCTCCCCAGGCTGGAGTGATGGGATGAGACCAGCAATATCCCTGATTGCATTCAGATTGGGGAACGAAGCCCAGCCGGGGGGCAGGGAGGCTTTCCTGGGTAACTACCCCCTGAAAGAAGCCCAAGTTGGGGCTGGAGGAGTTAGTGGAGGCAGCTGGACTCAGCGCTGCCCCTACGCCAGCTCTTCCCTTTTTCAGTGACAGGGTCTTCAGCTTTTCAGGCTCACTCTGCCCATCTGCAAAGTGGGGATGATCCTGTCTGTTGCTCAGGGGTGTGGAGAGGAGTAAATGCGAGCATGTGTGTGGATGCTGGGCTTCCTGTGTGGCCTAGTGTGTTCATGACAAATGCAAGGGTGACAGGGTGTGTAGAGACTGGGCCAGCCTTTCAGGAGCACGTAGAGGGCTCACAGCCAGGGTGGTCCCCTCCATTCTTGGCATAGCACTGCCCCTTCTGGGAAGGACAGCTTTCTAAGAGCCCCCATGGCCCCTGAGATGTTTCCAGAGGAGAATGACCTACCTGGAGGGGTCAGATCTGGTAGCCACATGCCCTGAGGGTCATTGTGAGTTTGGAATAGAGAGAAGGCGATTGCAACTAGGGGAGGGACATGAGTGTTTTCTCAAATGCCACAGGGTTGCAGAGTGGGCACAGGGAAAGTGTGTTCTTCCTTGTTCCATCTGGAAGTTGAGTGGACGCACCATTATTGTGGGTGCACCATAGATAATAACATTCTCATTATGCCATGAATATATCTGGAGCTCCTTACGCACAAGGCTTGCACTAAGTGTCTCGCACAACTTATAGAATGTTCACAGTCTAACCCTGAGAGGTGGGTGTGATCCCCACTTAGCAGATGAGGAATATGAGGTGCAGACAGAGCAGAGATTCCCACTCAGCCCCTGCTGCTTCCTCTCTGCCTGCCTGGTTGGGGAGGGTAGGAAGGTCCTCTCAGGCAGAGCCATCTGAGAGGGAACCACCAGTGGGACAGTTTTTGGTACAGAGACCTCAGGACACTGTGGGCCTTTTGGAAGCTACTTTGCCCCTTGGACCCAATACTTTAAGGGATTCAGTGGTGAGTCATGTATGTGTATGTAGTATTTTTATTTTTTAAAAAAAAAGCAAGTACAGACCCAAGTAGAACAACTAGTGTGTGCTGGCACCATGTGTCCACCTCCCAGCTTTCACAGTGACCAACACGTGGCCTGTCTCGTTTCACTGGTCACGTTCATGCCTTTCTTCTTTTCCTAACTCCTTCTGGGTTAATTTCGAAGGAGAACCTAGACATGATTTTATCTGTAAATACTTTGGTATGTCTCTCTAAGAGATCAGGCCTCTTTTTGTTGTTGTGGAAGTATAATCACAATCCCATGATCACAATTTAAAAAAAAATGAACATAATTCTAGTGAGTCCCTCTAGTTCAGAAAAGCTGTGGGTATGTAGCTCGCTTGGCAAGGTATTGGGCCGGTGGGAGGGGAGGCAAAGACTAATCCTTCACATGTCTGCTTCCTGCGACTTGAGATGCACCTGTTCCCTTTGAGGAAGAATGAAGGGGAAGGAGAGGAGGGAGATCTAAAACTTGGGACCAGGATTGGCAACCCCTTTATTCAGATTGTTCCCAGTGGGCTCAGCCCTGAGCGTTGCAGCCTATTTATAGGCCTAAGTCTAGACACGGGAAGGGATGACAGGGCAGGAAGAGGGAGAGGGGAGAGAGTGGAGGGAGAGAGAAAACAGGGTAGGAGCTGGCCTTGCTCCTGGGCTTTGTGCTGTGCACAGGTCACTTCCCCCAATTTCTCCCAACCCTCCCCTAAGGTTCCGCATCTCCGTACCCTGGTCTCCTCATCTGATTAACAGGAACAGCAGAGGTGTGAAGCACTGGAATAGCATCTGGCAGAGAGTGGGGGGTATTTAGGGCCCTAAAGTGTCATCCCACTTTACAGGGGCGCACCCTGAGGCTCTCAGGGTGACATGAAAGGAGCAGTGGTGCCCGGATTCAAACCCAGGCCTGGCTGGCTGGCCGGAGTCTGTGTTTTCCTGGCATCGCTCCCTGCCTCCAGGTGTGATGATATGCAGGCCTGATGTTCAAGAGGTGCAGTTGTCTCGGTTGTCAGAATACAGAAACATTCCTCTACCATTAGTACGTAGCTTTTCCCCCAAGCTCCTGAAGCACCCTGGCCCCCCGGGACCCCTGGGTCTTATCAGGACCCAGCACCCAAAGGGTTTATGCGCAGCACAGCAGGGAACCTCGGGGACTGCAGCCTGTGCCTATTCTGATTGATTGTCAAATGCAAGGACGACTCCCCCAGTTCCGTGTATGAGTCATGTGCCGGCCCATGTTTGTACATGTGTGTGTGAGAGCATCAAGCACACGTGCGTATATGTCCAGCTGCCTGTGTGTGTGTCTGGCTGGTCCCTATTGGGAGCATTGCCGGGTGGCTGTCCCTCTCGGAGGGACTCCCTGTGCCCTCTGAGTGGGTGGTCAGAGCCGGAACGTGTGCAGAGCCTCCCTGACTGCAAAGCCTGAGCCACAGCAGCTGAGCTCCACTCTTTCATTTTTCCTTCTGCCTTTTCATCATCTTCTCCCACCGTGCTCCCAGACAGAATGCTTGGTGCAGGCCACCTCGTCCTCCTCTCCTCGAAGGAACCTGTTGAGAAGTGATGGCAGATGGCTCTGGTCCTCCTGGGAGCACTGGGGGGAAGATGCTCTTTGCCAAGGATGTTGGGGCAGGGCCTGCCATGCCCTCCCACACCTGCAGAGAGCCAGCAACCAAGAGCCTGGAGTCCAGGGGACCATCAGGTGCCATCAGGCGGTTGCCAGCCAGGAAAGGCCCACCTGAGGGTCCAGGGTATGAGGCAGAGGTAGAGAGAACATTTAAGTATAGGGAGACCCTTGTGGATCAGTGCAGGGCCCAACCAACTGCTGGCACCAACCCACAAAGGGAAGTCCCGTACAGAGGTCCTCATCTGTCAGAGGCCATGCCAGCCCTGGTGGACATGTGTATTTGTGGAGCCACAGCATGGGTTTAGGGTCCCAGCCAGGCCTACATATGTCCTGGCCCTAAATGCCCCCTACTCTCTGCCAGATGCCATCCCAAGTGCTTTGCGCCTCTGCTGTTCCTGTTAATCAGATGAGGAGACCAGGGCACGGAGATGCGGAACCGACTGCCCAGGGTCACCCACCATTATGCAGTGAGTGGACAAGGAGGGCTGAGCTGTGCTCCTGGGGCTTCCTAGAGCTCAGCCCCAGTGCTCTGGATTCTGTGCTTAGAGCTGTCGGTTCACTCTGCACACCTTTGCTGCTGTACAAAATTTTGAGCTACCCCTCTGGTCATTTATTGTGTCTGAGCATGATGAATGGGAAGGATAGACTAAAATTAAGGCTCATTGAGGCTGTGGCTTGCCCCAGCTCACTCATCAAAATTGTTGGAAGAGGACTCAGGGAGTCTTGTTCCCAGAACTGTGCTCTGGGTACTGTGCCCGGCAGGTGTGTTATGGAGCTCTCTTGGGAGTCCACTGGGCGCCCATCTTCTCTCTTTTGGGAAAGCAGCGCATTCCTTTACCTGGAAATGCATTTTTGTCATGTCATGTCTCCATCTCCTTTCCCTGGGGCCTGCATCTTGCTGCAGAACCACCCCTGGCAAGCTGGCACTAACACTGTCTCTCTGACCCGTTTGCAGAGCTCTGGAGCTCAGCAGTGGCAAAGATGAGATCTCCCTGTTGGTGGAGCAGGAGTTCCTGAGCCTCACCAAAGAGCACCTCATCCTGGTCAAAGAGAGCTCAGGGGAGCTGGAGGCAGCTGGCGGCTCTGCCGAGAGCACCAAAGAGCCAGCTGCCTGCATCCTCGTGTCTCCCCTGGTGACAGGCAGCAGTGAGCGCCCCAGAGCCTCCATCAGTGCCTGTGACAAGCTCCTGGAGCAGAAGGTGGCCATGCCCCTTATCAGCAGTCGGCAGGACTGTGATTCTGCCATGTCTACAGTCACAGGCATCCTGCGTGCTGCCAAGGTCAAGAGTGCCAAGGGGACAGACAACGGGGGCCACAGCCTGGGTGCCTCCAACTCGGAGATCAGCAAGCTCCTGGCACAGTTCCCGCTGAAGTCCACGGAAGCGTCCAAGGCCCCTGACAACAAGATGGTGCTGGAGGAGACGAGAGCCATCAAGGACTTCCTGCAGAACAGCATGTTCAGTGGCCTCGGGCCCAGGGAGCCCGTGGGGCTGGGCCCCTTCCTGCTGCCGCCCCCCACGCCTCCTCCCACAGCCTCTGAAAAGCTCCCTGAGCTCTCTGCTCAGAAGAGGCAGCTCCCAGTGTTTGCCAAGATCTGCTCCAAGCCTGAGGCTGACCCAGCCGTGGAGGGGCATAACTTGCCAGGTGAATGGGCTGGGACAGGGCTGGAGAGCCGGCCGCACAGAGGAGGGGGTGCAGTGGTGCAGTGTGCACACAAAGCATCTCTGTGCGAAGCAGGACAAAGCAGCCTCTCTGCTGGGCACAGTCCCCAGGCGCAGGCCGTTCTCAGCCCCCACAGGCCTCCTTTGCTCGCTGCCTCTGTGGAGGGCACAGCCTGGCTAAGCAAACCCAGGGACCCTGATCCCAACATGCTTTGGGAGAGACAGAGGAACCATGTAGTAACTGGCTCAATGTTTGAGTCTATCAGGTAGTCAGAGTACATTGAGAAAAGTGTTTCCTCCCGCTGGGGTGCAGGGTGACACGGTAGCCTGGGGACTCTAGGACGGATGGGAGAGATGTGATTGGCAGCTCGGGTCACTTGTGTCTAATGGAGGCCCCTGTTCTGGCCATGAGGGCAGGTCCTCTCTCCGGGACAGAGGGCTGACGTCCAAATTATCCCGCCACAGTTCAGAGTGCTGGCCTTGGAATTTGTTCCCTGGGGAATTCCCATTTCTTTTAAAAATATTTTTTATTTTTGTAATTCTTTTTGAGACAAAGTCTTACTCAGTCACTGTGACTAGAGTGCTGTGGCATCAGCCTAGCTTATAGTAACCTTGAACTCCTGGGCTCCAGGGATCCTCTTGTCTCAGCCTCCTGAGCAGCTGGGACTACAGACCCCTGCCACAATGCCTGGTTAACTTTTCTATTTTTAGTAGAGATGGGTCTCGCTCTTACTCAGATTGGTCCTGAACTGTTTGAGCTCAAGCAATCCCCACTCCTCCTAGAGTGTTAGGACTATAGGCCTAAACCACAGAATCTGGTCACTTCCTCCCCTCCCCTCCCTTCCTCTTTCCTCCCCACCTCTCCCTTCTTGCAGAATAAGACCTTATCTCAGAAACAAAAAACAAACAAACATGGCTCCATGCCCATAGCTCAGTGGTTAGGGTGCCCACTACATACACTGAGGCAGGTGGATCTGAATGTGGCCTGGGCCTGCTAAACAACAATGACAACTGCAACAAAAAAATAGCCAGGCATTGTGGTGGACACCTGTAGTCCCAGATACTTGGGAGGCTGAGGCAAGAGAATCGCTTAAGCCCAAGAGTTAGACTGCAGTGGTTCTCAACCTTCCTAATGCTGCGATGTATTTTCATTGTTACAAAGGGGTCGCAACCCGCAGGTTGAGAACCACTGAAGGTTGCTGCGAGCTGTGATGCCACAGCACGCTACCGAGGGCTACGTAGTGAGACTCTGTCTCCAAACAAACAAAGAACCAACCCCAAAATAACCAAACATAACTATACATAATTTCCTTCCCGTACTTAGTTTTGTTTGCAGAAAGATTTCCATTGCTGAAAAACAAATGGGTGCAGTGCACTGCTGTGGAGGACCCCGTGATGGTCCAGACAGTGTTCTTGCATTGGGGGAAAGAATGCTCAGTGTCTTTGGAGAGAGACCTGAGTTTGGTGCCGATCACATCTCTGGTCCATCTCCAGCTATATCCAGGTCCTTCGATGCTTCCAGGCCTTTGCCCACAGTTATTCAGGCTTTCTGGGCCTCCTTCTCCTCTACTCCAGGGTGTAAGGTCTTGCGGAAATCCTACTTCCTTCATGGAAGGAAGGACCCTCTCAGACAGAAGCAGTCTCAACCACCCTTTTCTTCCAGTTTGTTCCTCTGTAGCCTCGGGGTGCCCAGATATCTTGTCCTGGCGCTATTTCTGGACACGTCTCTCTCTTCTTCCGTGTTGTGAGCTCTTGCAAGGCACAGTCTGGCGCTGACTCACAGCTGTGTCCCCAGCACTCAGGTCAGGGCCTGGCACTAATGAGTGAGCAATGAAACAGAAGCAGAGCACACGGTGAAGGAGACCACGTGTGCTACAGGAGCCATGTGCTCACTAAAGGCAAGAACTGTGCTCAAGTCATCCTCATATCCCCAGCCTGGCCCTGAGGATGCTTGGAAGGAGGGAAGGATGAAAGGAAGAATGAATGAGCGGATGGAAGGAAGACAAAGCTGGAAGAGCAGATGGATGGGTGGCTGGGTGAATAGGTAGATGCATGAGATGGACAGATGAGAATGGGCAGCAGTCAGGAAAGGCTTTAGGGGGAGACTAGGGTTATATCTGGCTGAGAGAGAGTCCCCCAGAATGCTCTGAGCCCCAAGGATGTGCTATGGAGTCTTATCATTTAGTCCATAAGAAGGTGCTCCTGGCACCAGGCACTCGGCCTTCCAGAGGCCTTGACTCAGTTTCCTTCATGTCATAGAACGGAATCCTGGCACCAAAGAGCTGACCAAGGGTCGAGAGAGCCTCTTTCTTAGCCAGTGGCCCCAGAGCCGGAAGGACAGCTGTGGTGAGGAGGGTTGCAGTGACTCAGTGGGCACCATGTCTATGGCGCTGCCAACCAAGAAGCCAGCATGGCCGGCCGAAAAGAATCTGCTCTACGAGTTCTTCGGGGCCACAAAGAACCCAAGCGGGCAGCTGAAGCTTCGCAGTAAAGCCGAAGTGGATGGGCTGGAGCTGAAACGTAAGCTGAGCTGCCCAGGGGGAAATGGCAGAGGAAGCGATTCCAGAAACTCTCGTAGGCCCCAGGGGTGGCAATGGCTGTCTTGTCCATGGGCAAGTCACTCCCTTTCTGAAGGTATCCATTTTAAACCCAAGAAATAGGAAAAATGATGTCATTCTTATATCTCTTATTGAGAATGCAATTGCTAGAGAAAGGCAGTTGGCTTTCAGGACTCACATGGGGATTATTAGGGATCAGTGTGAATATAGCCCTGACCCAGCACATATCATATCCTCTCAATTGCAAAAGAAAACAAAACCATACTTTAGACTATTTCTAATTATGATTATTTATGTCTCTGCTTTTTCCCCCTTGCTCACCTGCAACTATTTTAGTCAAACCTCTTTTTCTAAAAACAATGCCAATGAAGGGGAAACTGAGGACCCATTTCTGATTCTCTAAGCCAACGGGATGTCTTGGAGAAGGGAAGAATCCAGCATTCATATCCTGAAAAAACTCAATCTAACTTCATTCACTTCGACTAGTATTGAGCCACTCCACGCTGTATTAGTTAATCTTTTAAAATATTAAATAATTACTCCCATGTTGGTCCAACAGCCTGCATGAGGTTCTCAGTGTTGCCAAGTATATGTCCTTGTGAGGGGCTGCTTTAACTGTTTGATAAGAATGAATTCCAATGCATAACAATCGTTCACACAAAGCTGGATTTTTTCTGAAGCACTTGAAAGAATGTCAGTTTGTAAGTAGGTGAAACATAGCCCCAGCAATCTGGTTCATTATATTCCCTTGCTAAACTGCCTCCTTTACTAGTGAAAGATGGAAAGAGAAGCTCCAAGGCAGACCGTGCTGGGATTTCCATCCCTTCCAAACTGGCAAGGTATAAAGTAATGATTGTTTCTCTATCGCTGAAAATTCGCCAGAACTTTGAGGAACCTTCCTGGAGGTTGAAAGCCCTGAGCTGTGAGACTGTGAATCCCTGGGACAAGAGTGGTGCTGAAGGCATTCTGGCCCCTCCCTGCCACAGTCACTGATCCACTTTGTCTCTCCCTGTGACTTACAGTTAACCCACCTTCCACCACTGCTGACAAGAACAACCACAAGTATGCAGGGAACGTTTACACCCCACGCTTTGCCACAGCCTTGACCTCAGCAACTGTGAATCAGCCACTCTGGCTCAACGTGAACTATCCACCTCCACCAGTGTTCTCAAATCACTCCACCTTCCCCCAGTATCAGGTGAGCGGGCCCTCACCCTCCCTGAGCCATCCAAGGGGGTTCTGGCCACGCATAAGGTGTGGTTTGCAGAGACCCTGTTTCACAAAGAGCCTTTAGACTCTCTTGAATGACTGCCCCATATCTAAGGCTTCACGGGGACTCCAGCAGGGTGCTATCAACATGATGTCACTTATGATTTTATCTGTGAACATAGCAGACCTACCACTTGGTACACGCACACACACACACACACATCATATATGCACATGCATATATGGTTCCATCTTTGCATGGTCTGAATTCCAGTTCACTCTGTGCTGTGTATTCTAGAGGCAAATTGCTAGTCTTGGCTGGTTAGGTGCTTGGCCTCCTTCCTGTGACTTCCTTTAAAGTTGGATGGCATACATTTTGATGACTTGGGACTTAGCTTACTTAGATTACAAGTCCCAGATCAGGTCTTTTGTCCCATGATTATTACTAAAGGCATTGCCTTTCACTCTCAAGTGTCCTGATCTGGGTGACAAATTAGTTGTCCCTGCCTATCCATGGTTCTGCCTGAGAATTCAAACAACCCTGGATCAAAAAAAAAAAAATGAAAAAAAGAAAAAGTTAACAATGGAACAATAAAAAATAATATAAATTGGCTTGGCACCTATAGCTAAGGCGCCAGCCACATACACCAGAGCTGGTGGGTTCAAATCCAGCCTGGGCCCACCAAACAATTGCAACTATAACCAAAAAAAAAAAAAGAAAAAAGTAGTAGCCGGGCATTGTGGCAGGCACCTGTAGTCCCAGCTACTTGGAAGGCTGAGGCAAGAGGATGGCTTAAGCCAAGCATTTGAGATTGCTGTGAGCAGTGACATTAAGGCACTCTATAGGCTCTAAGGATGACAGCTTGAGACTCTGTCTCAAAAAGAAAAATATATATATATGTAATATAAATAAGGAAACAATATAGTATAACAACTGTTTACATGGCCTTTCCATTGTATTGGATATTATAAGTAATCTGGAGGTGAATTAAAGTATATAGGAGAGAGGAGGTGGGTAGATTGGATGCAAATACTATGGTACTTTAATCAGGGGCTCGAGCCTCACTGGGTTTTGTTATCCATAGAATGAGGTGGGGGGTGCTTGGACCAATCCTCTGAGGGCACCAAGGGAAGATTGTATACAGCCACCTTGTTTGAAATACATGCAAGCAATCTGAGTTGTACCAGCTAAAGGAGTGGCATTTATTCTAAAGACTTGGTCTTGGGCTCATAGCTAAAAGGAAATTAGTGACCAAATACAAAGAGATGGCAAAGGACGTGTAGAAGGGATGGAAATTTTACTCCCAGAACCTATTTATGCGGGAAAAACGCAGGTTCTTTATCTTGTCGATTTAACTTAATATCCCTTAAGAGCTACCGCCCACCAGGTAGAAGGAAGGAAAAATTAAATAAATGTCCACTCTGGTTTAGACCTTAGTACAATCCAATAACTTAAATAGTCCCTGTAGGTAGTGCTCAGGGTTTTTTCTTTCAGGAAAGATGTTCAGCACCTAAGAGTTTCTCAGTCTTCTGTTCCCCTTGCTGGCTCCTCCCCAGAATGGGGGGTAGTTGCATGGGGAAAGGTGGAGAAGGCAATACTTTTGACACTCATCCTGCCTATAGAAGGGACATTCCCCTTTAGTCACCTCTGGGACCCTAAGAATGTCCTCCTTTACAGAAGAGCAGCAAGGCTTCTTTATGGCTTAGATTCTATGCAGAAAGGCTTCTGTCCTCTTTAATCTAGATAAAGACTCCCTGAGCTGGTCCACCCGACTTCGCTCCTGAATCTTAAAGGAATTTTAGCAAAGTCTCTCTCTCTCTGTTTTGTTTTCAAGTCTTTTGTTTATTTGCTAAAGAAGACAAGTACCCAGCCTTTTCCTACAGTTTCTCACACCTTCAGTCCCCATGTGATCTAAGGGGGAAGCTAGTGTATCAGTTTTATATTACTACTGTTATCCCTGCACACCAGTCTGGAGAGAAATGCCCTGGGATTGATTCATCGACTCCTGAGCTGACATGCTTCTACCCTTCTTTTTTTGTGTCTGCTTATTCCGTGTTCATTTATTCAACCACTCACTGATTTACTCATTTCCACTTATCTATTGACCATTCATTTAAGTACTTTTAAAAAGCTCTGCTCCATGCTTACACTAGGCTGACCATTGTGCTGGGCGAAGGGATTCAAAGATGACTGAAGCCTGGTATGGTGTACATACCAGGCTCCCAGCTACTAGGAAGGCTAAGGTAGGATTGCTTGAGCTCGACTTGGACAACATAGTGAGACCCTCTTCTCCCCCAGAAAAGATAATTAAGAAAAATGCTTGGAGTCTAATCCAAGCTCAGGTATAAATCAGAGACCAGCTGTATGCACCTTCAACTCTAAAAGAGAAATAACTGCCTAATTTTATTTTGCGTAAACTGATTCACTCTAAAATGCACTCAGAGAGCTCACCATGTAAAGCTAATTTGCAGGGGTTTGCTTTGTTAAGTGTGAATAGCATTTCTTTGTCGTTGTGTGAATTTCTTCTGACTTGATTTTTGAGAGAGAGTGGGATTTAGACCTATCATTTCCTGAGCCAAAGGTTCTCTGTCTTCAGACACACTGGTGCTTACAGCATAGGGCTGACTAGCTTCCCAGGCTTCTGGATAGAAGCAGTGGAAGAAGCCTGGCTGGCAGGGTCCGCTGGGGTCTAGGAGGCAGTTTAGGTACTGAATGGGCCCAGCTGAAGGAATTATGTCCTTCGTTACATCCTCCAGGTGGTAATAAAGGACATAATTTACCTTCTCCCAGTTTCTCACAATTTCAGAGCTTCGAGACAGCTAAACAGGGGCCTGAGATCATAGAAAGAAGGCAGGTTTTGAGATCAGTAGACTTGGTTTAAAGATTCTGCAGCTTCCAAGGGCTTAGTTAACTGCTCTGAGCCCTGATTTCCTCATTGTTTTTTTTTTTTTTTTTTGAGAAAGAATTTCACTTTGTTGCCCTTGTACGAGTGCCGTGTTGTCATAGCTCACAGCAACCTCAAACTCTTGGGCTTACGTGATCCTCTTGCAGCCTCTTGAGTAGCTGGGACCTTAGTGCCGGCCACAATGCCTGGCTAATTTTTCTAGTACAGATGGGGTCTGACTCTTGCTCAGGCTGACCTTGAACTCCTGAACTCAGGTGATCCACTCACCTCAGCCTCCCAGAGTGCTAAGATTAGAGGCGTGAGTCACTGTGCTTTCCTCTTTGTGAAATGGGTTTGTAACAATTATAGCAGCAACAGTAGCAGCATATGCTGATTCAGTCCTAAGGATTGATTGAGTCCAACGTTGGGAAGGACTCAATGTAAAACTTAAACTGTGATACACATGTTGGTCTTTATTATTATTCAGCCCTGGCCTTCTAAGGAACCTGGGTCAGGGAGCTCCGCAGAGCGGGAGGGGACAGAGAGGAGAAGTGGGGAGCAGTCTCTCCTAGGCTCTCCCCTGCTCAGCGTGAGGAATAGAGATGAGCTTCCAATCCAATTTACTCAGAGCTCTGTGTGGAAGGACTCGGAGATGTACAAGGCAAAGTCCATCACCGAGGAGCTTCAGAGGCTCCTGGGCTGCCTGGCATGAAGGAAGTCTGCTCCCAGGTCAGGAAGGGAGGGTGTGTGGAGGAGGCCATGCCCTCGGGCAGAGAGTGAAGCTTTATTTACTCTTGCTTGTGATTTGACAAAATTGCAATTTTAACAACTAGCAATGCCCTTAAAGTCATGAGTGTTTCTCGTGCTAATGGATGCGGCATCATATCCTGACAATCCAGCCCAGGATCAGCTGGGCTGGGCAGCCAGGCACAGGCAGGTGGGGGAAGGGGAGGCTTGCTGTGTGGGCCTGGGGAAGTCAGAGTGCTAATGGGGTCCAGAGGGGTGAGACAAGAGGGACACTTAGCAACCTGCTCAGTGTGGCCTTGGGGTCACCCAGGGCTGGGAGCAGGCAAAGCAGTCTCGTCTGTCTGATTTCTCCATCCAGGTTCAGGCCAAGACTGGGGTTGTAGGAACCAGGCCGTGGCAACAATGGAGAGAGGGGACATCCGGGCTGCAGGGTTGGGGTTACGGGAGCAGGTGGTGAGCTGGTGGGTGAAAGGTTGGTGGAAGTGGGCTGCTTCGTCTGTGGGAGCAGAGAGCAAGGAGAGGCTCTGATGCACACTCTTGGGGACGTGGAGAGCTGTGAGACTCACCCGCAGATTCCATCTCAGGGATTCCACAGGCCGTGAGGAAATCCTCACGGGTACCGTGTTAGCCGTCAACACGTTGATCCTTGACACAACCTGAGCGCAGAATGGAGGAAGCATCTTGGGGTCCAGAATCCTCCAAGAAGATGTCCTGGGCTGAGAGATGCCACATCCTAAGGGGTGACTCTGGATTGGAAGGTAGAGGCAGAGTGTGCGACTGGAAGGGTCAGCCCGAGACCCTGCCCACAGAAGCAGTTCTGCTGCATCTGTTTGTGTAGGTGTGTCTGTGTCTTTGTGTGGACACATCACATCCCAAGGCCACCCAGACAGAATTGTGAATGAAACGTCCATTTCTCACTTGGCTGAGCTGCCAGAGAGCCTTTCTATGAAGAGTGCGGTGAGAGACATGAACACATCCAACGTGTATAAAGCCCCTACTGTGTGCAGCAGAGACAGAAATACACACACACACACACACACACACAGAGTAGACCTCTCTACTCTGAAGCCTTTAGATGTATGAACTCATTTATCCCCACACTGGCCCCCACGGTAAGCTGCAAACACGGCGTCTGCTTAGCTGTGTAGACACACAGCAGCAGAAACTAACACACCTGGGTTTACAGTCTCGTGTTTGTACACGGAAACGCACAGCCACCTATCCACAAAAGCAAGAACTCCTGCAGATGTTCTTAAATAAACACAGATGCAGGGCGGCGCCTGTGTCTCAAAGCAGTAGGGTGCCGGCCCCATATGCTGGAGGTGGCAGGTTCAAACCCAGCCCCGGCCAAAAAAAAACAAAAAACTGCAAAACAAAATAAACACAGATGCAAACCAACGCGTTTGTGTCTTAGGACAGGAATGGGGTCTGGGGAAACGCATTTGGAAAAGTGTGTGTAGACAGCAACGAAGATAACGTGGCTGCCCTTGTCGGCTTGGCAGCCTTGAACGCACATAGTTTTATAGATAAAAACAAAATGGCTCAGAGAGGTGAAGTGAGTTGCCTGAAGTCACACAGCCGCTAAGGTGCAGACTTGGGAGACTCACATGGCCAGACTCCCAAAGCTCTTGTCTTACGTGTTTATGGGAAAGCTAAGAAGCCTGCTATGAAGGGGCTTCCTGAGTGGCCTGAGCAGCGCTTGCCCCATCAGATTGCAGTGGTCTCAGGCAGCCTGCATGGGTCTGGCCTGCAGAGTGACTCAGCCCTGTCTGGAGGCCCGAGTGTGCAGTGAGGCTTAGCTGAGCGCCTGGGGCTCTCTGCATGGGAGCCCTTTGACAGACTGTGCTGACCTCTCCCTTTCTCCCCAGGGCGTGTACCCACCTCGGGCACCAAGGATGCCCTATCAACAGACTGTGCACCCCCCGATGGGGTGTTACTCCCGCCAGGTGAGTAGATAACCTCCCCTCCTCTGTCTCAGCTCCATGAAGGCTTTTGGGTCAGAGGAAACATCTCCTTCCTGGCTAGCCCCACCCCATACTTTCTGGTCTACCATTGGCTCCAGAGTACAGACGCGCATACCAATCCTCTCACAGAAAACACAAACCGATGTCCCTGTGTGTTGACAGCTGTCACTTAACAGATCCCTTCCTATGTGCCAGGTCCTTCTCTGTGGGCTCTGACTGCAACAGCTAACTTAATCTTTGCAACCTCTCTGTGAAGTGAGTTATACACAAGGAAATAAAACACAATGAGATTAATTTGGAAGTGGCAACCAATAGCCTCAGGGACAATGAACGTTTATTTTTCTCTTTTGGGCCTAGAAATTGGTTGCTCTGGGCTGTTGATCAGGTTCAGGGGTGTTCCAGATGTTTCTCCTGGGTCTGTACAGAAGATAGTAGACTGTTGTTCTTCCCAGGTGGGTGGCAGGGGCACCAGAGGGCAGATGGAAATACACACATAATGCCTCCAAAAGCCTCAGCTCAGAACTGGTCCATGGTAAGTAACTTCCACCCGCCTTTCACTGGCCAAAACAAATAGCATGATTTTGCACAACCTTAGTGGAGCTGAAGAGTCATATTCTTCCCATATGGGATTGCCAGTTAACGTACAGGAGACCCAGTTCAATTTGAATTTCAGACAAACAGGGGAAAGATATTTAGTATAAGTATATCCCAAATACTGCATGGGATATACTTGTACTAAAAATTATTTTTTGAAATTTAAATTGAACTGGAGTCCTGTATTTTTATTTGCTGAATCTGGCAATACCACTTCCATAGTTAGGCTGGGATAAATATCACAGCAGAAAAGCAGAATTGGAATTTGACTTTGGGTAGCCCGGTATTCTAATCACTCTGCTTTATTGCCTCTTGTACACAAAAATACGGCATCAAAATAAAGCTGCAGAGGCAGAAATAGAAATGCACACACACAGAGGCAGATAGAAGCGAAGATACAGTTATGCATGCCACCAAGGTGCGTGGATGACGTTGACAGATATTGAGTCTTGGGGTAGAGACAGGGTGTCAAGAAAGGAGCTTAGAATGAGGGCATAGAGGGTGCCGCAGACCAACCTGCCACATCACCAGACTGGCTGTGTACCCCGTCACAGGCAGACAGACCCCCACACTCCCGCTCATTGACTGCTCTGCCCTTTCTCTGAACACTACTGCATCTCTGACCTAAAAGACATTAGAATGCTCCAGGGGGAAAGGCCCCGGGTGTGGGCTGCTTTCTTCCTCAGCAGTAGAGGCTCTTTGCATCCTGAGCTGAAGTTGGGATGAGTGACAGTCCGGGTCACCAGGCCTCATGCACATCACCGCCACCCCCTTAACAGTGACAGCGTCCACCTGGCTACACAGAGAATCTTTTTAGATGATTACATGTATGTGCATGTGTATATATTTGAAAAAAGTAATAGAAAAACATGGTAAAAAATGTAGAAGCTTAGAGGCGATCACTGTTTACTGGTTTCTTACATGTCCTTCCGTGATATCTATTTATATAAACATTTTTATACAAATGAGGCATTCTGGGCACACTCTCCTATCGCTTTTGTTAGTGAGGATTATATTTGGAGATAGTTCCCGAGCAGGGTACAAAGCTGCATTTTCTGGTTTTTATCAGTTACATTGAATTGGGACCATGTTTTTGAACAAGGTTGTATGAGTTCTAGGACCCACCTCTTCTATCTCAGTCCCCTCCCAGGTGAAGACCAGGGCTATTTTCTGCCACACTGACCCCAGGGCTCTGTCCCATTGGGCGCCCTCCCAGGCCCACTCTGTGAGCTCTTGGCACTTTCTGGCCTTTAGCTCCTCATCCTGGGGTATGGTGCTCGGGTCCAGCATCACCAGAACCATGGAAGGACCAGGAGGAAGGGAGCAGCCTCCCAGAGGGGCATAGCAGACAGCCAGTGGCCAGGATACAGGCTCTGGCTCCATTCTACTGGGGTTCTGAGCCAACCCAGACACCAAAAGCACTGAGAAAGTCACCTAACTTCTCTGAATTTCAACTTCCTCATCTTCAAAATGGGAATAATAACGGTTCTACCTCACAGGGCCTTTTGGAGTTTTTTGTTGTTGTTGTTGAGACAGTCTCACTCAGTTTCCTTGGGTAGAGTTCTGTGGCATCATCAAACTCTTGGGCTTAAACAATCCTCTTGCTACTCCTGAGTAGCTGGGAGGACAGGCTCCCATCACGACACACAGCTAGTTTTCCTACTTTTTCTTTAATTTTTTTTTTTTTTTTTTTTGAGACAGAGTCTCATTATGTCACTCTTGGTAGAGTGCCGTGATGTCATAGTTCACAGCAACCTTCAACTCTTGGACTTAAGCGATTCTCTTGCCTCGGCCTCCCAAGTCACTGGAAACTACAGGCACCTGCCGTAATGCCCTGCTATTTTTTTGTTGCAGTTGCCATTGTTGTTTAGCTGACCCAGGCCGGGTTCAAACATGCCAGCCTTGGAGTATGTGGCCAGCACCCTAACTACTGAGCTACAGGTGCCACTTAATTTTTCTATTTTTAGTAGAAACAGGGTCTTCCTCTTGCTCAGGCTGGTCTTGAACTCCTGAGCTCAAGCAGTCCACCTGCCTCTGCCTCCCAGAGTGCCTTTTGGAGTTTTGATGAGGGAATCCACAAGAAGGGCCTGGCACACCCAGGTCCTGATAGATGTCAGCTCCACTTGAGAAAGGCTTCTCTGATTGCCAGAGCTGTCCATAGTGGGATACGGTGCTCACATTGAACGGGCACCCACTATTTTCAGGGATTAGCTCAGACACTCAATGGTCTCTTCTCTCTTCCCTCCTTCCTGCCCTCTGCCCTGCTTCCCTTTCCACTTTCTTCCTCTCTTGCATTTGTTCGTCTCGTATGTTTCTACGGAGCAGTTACGGTGTGTGCCAGGCACTGCCTTAGGTCTGGGGTAAGATGAGTAAATAAGACAGATGAGGGCCCAGCCTTATCAGGGGCAAGACAGCAGGGCCTTGGCTCCTAATGGGAGTTTATTCTAGGCGGTCTCAGAAACCCCACTGAATCCCTGTGTTTTCCCAGGGTTTGAGCTTTTGCCCTTTTATTGTACCCTCCCTCCTAGACTCACACTGTCCACATCATACATAAAAACCCTGACTTTTCCCAGGGTTTGAGCTTTTGCCCTGTTATTGTACCCTCCCTCCTAGACTCACACATCATACGCCACATGTGGCTATTTTTGAATTAATTACAGTTAAGTAAAATTCAAAATTTAGTCCCTCCTTCCTGTGATCCACATTTCGAGGGCTCAGCGGCCATGTGTGCCTGATGGCTGCCATCTTGAGCTGTCCGGATGGAGAACATCTCAGGGCTGGACAGGGCTGTCTTGGACTTAGAATCTATTGAGATCCTGGGATAAAAATGAGCCAGAGCCATGTTGATCACAACAGCTTTTTTTGGATAATAAAAGCCTTAAAAAATGAACAAAGAGCTTAGGAGACGGTTAGGGAAAGCTGGAGAGACAGGGAAGAGAATGAAAACGGTATTTATTTGCTATTAAAACATGCCATCTCTTTAAAAACTGACTCCATCGCCACACAGCATATGTAGTGTTTTCCCATTTTACAGATGAGGAACCTGAGGATCAGATACATTAAGCAACTCAGCAGGCTTACTACAGAAGTCGAGCCTGGTGCTTTTCCTGTTCCAACATGTTGCCTTTCTGTATACCACAGTGACTGAGAGGGGCACTGAGGGTGGCGGCTGGGCTTAAGTTTAGGGCTAAGAAATGGTGACCTAGCTCCTGTCTCCTCTCTGACCTACAGGTGACACCGTACAACCCACAGCAGATGGGACAGCAGATGGGACAGCAGATGGGGCAGCAGATGGGGCAGCAGATTTTTCGCTCTTCCTATACTCCCCTACTGAGCTACATCCCCTTTGTCCAGCCCAACTATCCGTACCCTCAGAGGACACCTCCAAAGATGGCTGCCAATCCCCGAGACCCTTCCCCCATGGCAGGGGATGGGCCACAGTACCTCTTCCCCCAAGCCTATGGGTGAGTCTTCGGCCCACACTCGAAGCCCAATGGTATCAGAAAGCTGCTAGAGAGGAGAGTGGGGAGGGCTTCCCCATGCTTTTTTTTGGGACATGCGGACATGTGTCCCATGGCAGTGGGGTAGGGCTGACCCCATACCTGCGGTCAGTAGATGTTTGAGTCCTGTAGGGACCTAATGGGAGGTGAGCAGGGTCTAGGGCCTGAGGAGCCTCTATTGATCAGTCGATCAGGGGGCTGCTGCCCTCCAATCTGGTTGCAGAAATGCAACTGCATAGCAAGTAGCAGGTGGACATCCCACTCTACAGCTGGGGCAGGTGGTGGAGGATGGTGCACTTGCCTTTACCTGTGTTTGGTGGAGGAGGCCAGGACGAGGCCAAGACATTGGCTTAGAGCTCTCCCCACCTACTTCCAGCACCCCTAGCTCCTTGCCAGCCTAATTTCCTAAATGTCCCATTGACTTTGTGACAGGCCCTGCTGAAGGACCTTCCACCACTTACCAGGGAGGGCTGCCCATGCCTTTCCACCAAGCACCCCAATCTGCACAAGTGAGGGCCCCCTATTTCCTGGATGATCTGAGGACTTGGCAGCAAACAGCCAACTCTAACTGAATATGCCAGCTGCAAATTTCACTCAAATTTTGTATGCAGTTGGGTGATAAAGTTGTGTTTGTTTTAACATAATAAATAGCCACTCATTTGCACCCACCAAACCTTCAGCCAATGTTGGTGCTTCAAGTGGCAGGTGGTGCCATGTCATTCTTTTGAACTCCAGTCTCTGAGAGGCACGCCCTTGGCAATGGCTGCCCCAATTTGAAAAACTCAGTTTATAGGACCAGGGCCAAACTCCCCAATCTGACATTGATTCCCATCCACCCACCTCCCTGTCACAGCACCTTCACTGTAGTGCCAGCCACAGGTCCCCAAACTCTTATCCTTTCAATCACAGCTCCCCAAACTCTCATCCTTTCAATCAGTTTTTCCCCAAATATCTTGTGAAAAGGGATAAATGCTAGTAAATGTTTTCCGTAGTCAGATCCATTTGGGAAGAGCTGTGAGAAACAAAGATAAACAGATTTCTTAACTGTTGGAATTCTCAGATCGGTTAATTTCCTAGGAGAATGTTCAGGAAGGTGGTCGAAATTGCTATTTGAATGTGAAATCCATGCCCTTTTTGATCTCTTTCTTTTTTTCCTCTCTTCCCTTCCTCCCTCCCTGTCTTGTAGAGCATGTCCATGTTGTCATATGTTCCACCCAGTGCAAATGGGGCAGTGCTGTGTTTATGCACGTGGTACATTTGAACTTAGTTTGCGGGGCAGGGAGACCTGTAGGTGAAAAGGACACCCTTCCTCCCTTCAGATAGCTGAGAGCAGACTGGATGTGGCCAGCACTGTGGAGTGGAGGACAGAGGCAGAATCCCAGCAGGAAGGCCCCCAGATGGGAAATGTGCCCCAAGCTGGAGGCCTGGGGAGTGAAGGCTTCTGGCTGAAGTATTAGATTTGTCCCTGCTAAAGGTGGAAAATAGGATCAGAAAAGGGAGGTGGGGATTGAATTATGAAAGGCTGTTGGCTGCTAGGCCAGGGGACCCAATGCAGATTTGTGCATATCAGAGTGAATGGTGGGGGCCGGAGGGGGAGGGAAACAGGAGACAAGAGAGGGTGTAGTCTGGAGGTGACACCCCTGGAGGTGAGACTAGGGATCCAGGCCAGTGCAGCTCCTGCATTCCCTGCTGTGATTTAGGGCTCAAGGTCCCAATGTCTCATTGGTCTGCAGGAGAGGGAGGGAGAGTAGAAAAGGGGGAGACAGCCTGGGTGAGCTGGAGGCAGCAGAGGCAGAGAGGAGGGTGCTGAAGTATGGTCATCACAGAGTGGATGGGGAAGTCCAGGACAGCGAGGTGAGAAGAGTGATGGGGCGGGGGGATCTGTTCACTCAAGTGATACTGGTCAGGCCCCTGCCTGTGCCTGGCATTGTAGGCACTGGGGATTCTGGAGTAAGGAAGACAAAGTCTTTCCTTCTCTTGAGGATCTTTCATTCTTGGGGGAGAAATAGCCAATAAAGAGACTTATAAGCAAGTAGACGTGGGCAGGTGCTTGGCATAAGAATCAAGGGACATCTCCAGCCAAGATCCAAACGACATGAGAGAATGAGCCATACATGTGTGGGGTGAGCATCTGGGCAGAGAGAATGGGAGCTGCATGGCTCTGAGGCACGTGCTTATGTCTGGAGCACAAGGGTGAGGGAGGGAGGGGGCAGAATTACCATCAGGGAGGTAGCCAGGGCTGGACTGGCCTCAGCCTGGAAGGCACGGTAGGGAGCTTTCTTTCAAGAGCAGTGGGAAGTCATTAAGGCTTTTAAACTGGTGAGGACAGGTTCTAGCTTTATCAAACAGACCACCTTGGCCATGTTGTCTGAAGAATGACCAGGGGTGAGAGCTGATGTGGGGAGAAAGGTAGGCGACATAATTGACCCAGCAAGGTGTGCCGGTGGCACAGACGAGGGCAGTGACATTGGTGGGGGCAAGTGGGAGAAAGATCTGGGCTATTAGTATCTTTGGGAGAATAGGTGGGACTTGATAATGATGGGTTGTAGAACACCATGAGCACAGCAGTGGCCTTGAGGCTTACCCCAGTACTGGATGGAGCAAGGTCAAGGTGGGGTCGTGCTGGCCAGGGCAGGGGGCATGGGCCTCTCAGTGGAGAGTTTAGTCTGAGAGACAAGGAGGGTCAAGGAGGAATCAAGAGACAAAACTATATGAAGGGAGAGAGGAAGGAAGGAGCAAATGGCTTCCAAATCCTCAGGGAAAGAGTAGATTCCCTCTGCCAAGGCAACTTGTGTATATTCATCACGGTGGGATAACCGTACAATTTGTCTTCCAAACAAATAAATAAACTTGAGAGTTAAAAAGAAGCACAAAAAATAATCACACTGGAAGTACCAGCATAGAGGCCAGCCCAGGCAAACCAGGACATCTGTTCACCATGCTCAAGTGGCAGCTTAAGCCTCGCCCTCCTCTTGTCCACACAGATTGCTCTTCTCCCTGGCCATCTAGGGTGTGTCCTGTCAAGACCATGCCCTTGGCAGTTGGTCTAATCAAAAGTCCTCAGCCTGGAGGAGCTAGATGCGTGTGTGGCAGTCAGATGTGAGGGGTGTCACCAGGAATTCGCTCCTATAATTGTTAAGTACTGAAGTGTGGGTTATGGCCTTTATTTTATAAATCAGAGTGGAATCCAGGGAATCCCGATAATAACATCACTTTCAGTCATTTATCTTCCGATATGATTTTTGAAAGAGAGAAAAAGAGGTCATGTTACTGCTGGCATTAATTGCTTATTAGGCACCTACCTCATGCCGGGTCCTGAGCTGGGTGCGGGGTGTGAAATGATGAGCAGTCGGTGTCATGTCGTCCCTGCTCTCCTGGAACGTTAGTGAGAAGGGACTGAGGGGATTGAGACAGAACCCAAAGCCTCGCTTGTCCATCCTCACTCCCAGGGATCAGCGGGGCTGTCGCCGGCTGAGGCATTACAAATTTGCCTGCTAATCCAAACGGTCTGCTCCATTTCTTCCCTCCCCTGCCTCTGCCCCACTTCTTTTTGTTTCATCCATTCATGGGAGGGCACCATGCATGTGAATCTCTTCTGTAATATGTCTCTGCCCAGCTGAAAAGTGATTGAGAATCCCAGGATTAGACCAAATCTAGCCATTTGCTCCACTGCAATTACATCGAGCTCTGCTCCCATTCATTCGAACTGTCCTAGCAGATGGGTAAAAAAATTGCAGTAGGACACCAGAAATGTGAGTGAGTGATTCCATCAGGAGGGGCCAGGGAAGGCTTCACAGAAGAGATGGCTTTTGGACTCTTATTTTCAGGGATGGATAGGTGTGTGGTGTGTGCCAGAGAGAGAAAAGAGAGGTGTATGTCTTTTCAGTCGTAGGGAGTAAGGTTCACATCTTCTCCGCTCTTCCTTCCTTGAGGAGCTAGCGAAGCCCCCAGGCACTCAGGGATGTCCCCAGGTTTGCTTCTCAGGTGCTGTTGAAATGAAGGGTCTGATTGAGCTTGGTGCTGGTAAGGGGAGAAAGAGCCCTGGGGTTGTCTGAACTCTATGATCTAATGCTGGGGCCTGCCCCTGGGTTCTGGGATGATGTGAGCTTTCCCGAGGAAGACACCTGGTCCTTTAAGGCAGGCAGAGTGGGCACAAGATATGAGTGAGATGCTCAGATCCAGAGCGTTTCCCTCCTCTGTGGCCCTGGGCATGGAGAAAGTCTCCATAAAAGTAATCTTCACAGGCTCCCAGGGGCTTTCCGAGCTAAGTAAGTAAGTGGCAGAAGCAGCTCTTTATTGTCCTCTAATTGTATTATTTTAATATTTTATTTTCTCAGAGCCAAAGCTTTTTCATTATGCTAAAGCTTTTAGCCTCCAAGGCTGTCATGCTCTTCACAGTCTTTGACAGCCACAAAATTAATATATTATTTCTTCTAATCTCTCCCATAACATCAGGAATCTCATCATGGCACCCACCCCTCCCCTCTCTTGCAGGTTTGGCTCGACGTCTGGTGGGCCCGTGATGAACAGCCCCTATTTTTCCTCCAGTGGGAACGGCATAAATTTTTAGATCTCCTCCTCTCCCCCCTCCTACTCCCATAAGCCCTTGGATCAGGGCCAAGGGCTCTGGAATTCTGGGTTCTGCAGCAGCTTGGGATGAAATTTGCAAAGCCAAGATTCTGACCAGGCCACGGACAGGCAGAAGACAGCAAGACCAGATCCATCGACCGACCAGCACGCACACACAGCGCGGGGCACCCCCTCGGACCCGTGCTCACTTGCTCATCCT
This sequence comes from Arctocebus calabarensis, assembly GCA_963573935.1. Classification (NCBI taxonomy): domain Eukaryota; kingdom Metazoa; phylum Chordata; class Mammalia; order Primates; family Lorisidae; genus Arctocebus; species Arctocebus calabarensis. Next base: position 46,017 of record CAUYON010012803.1, read on the forward strand.
GCACCTGTATTTAGCTACATGAGTGATTTTTGTTTTTGTTGTTGTTGGTAAAATAGAAGTAAGACACCTAATTTTAGAAAGTTTGTATTTTGTGATAAACGTATGAGCTGCTTGAAACGGAGCGTGCCTGTTTTATTTTCGTTGTAATCTTTACTGCTCACTCCCCCACGAGACTCAGCAGTACTCAGGACATGGAAAGAGACCCTGGCTGGAGTCCTCAGAGAGCCGCTGTCTAAATATTGGTCTTCAGGGCTCGTCAGCGTGAGGGCTTATCTCTTGTCTCCTGTGATCCACTCATTCCTCGACATCCCAGAATATGCTTCTCAGGAGAGGACATCATAAAAAGAATGAACCCTCCTCTGTCCTATCCCAAGTGGAGGTTTTACCAAAAAAGTCTCTTTTGGACATAAGATGGGAAAACGCGGCCTGGTAAACAATTTTGAAACTAACACTATGTATTGACAGTCTCTACCCAGTGATTGCATATCAGCTAGAAGTCAATCCCCAAACTGCCCTAATAGGAGTGGCTTTGGGTCTGTGTTGTTCCACTTGGATCAATGACTTGAATAAGGTCATTGAGGGATCCTAATCAGATTTATGGAGAATACAAGTCTGGGAAGAGGAGATGGCATGATAGTCTGCTATTCTAGACCCGTGGCAGGCATCACTAATGAACTGTGGCGTTCTGTTCCCCTGAGCCTGAGCAAAGCCGCAGAGTCATTCTCCATGAGGTGCTGCAGGCAGCCTCACTGACCAGGGTCGTCTGTGAGTGAAACCCAGCTACCATCCTTTGGCAAATCCTAGTAAGATGAAAGCAAAGAGGGATTCATGCAAGGACATATTCTTCAGTCTAAATAACGAACTATGGCTTGGCGCCTGTGGCTCAGCGGGCTAAGGCGCCAGCCACGTACACCTGAGCTGGCGGGTTCGAATCCAGCCCGGGCCGCCAAACAACAATGACAGCTGCAACCAAAAAATGGCCGGGCGCCTGTAGTCCCAGCTACTTGGGAGACGGAGGCAGGAGACTCGCTTGAGCCCAGGAATTGGAGGTTGCTGTGAGCTGTGATGCCACGGCACTCTATCCAGGGTGACAGCTTGAGGCTCTGTCTCAAAAAAAAAAAAATAAATAAATAAAATAAATAAATAAATAAATAAATAATGAACTATGCACGTACAGGAGGGGCTGACACTGTCCGCGCCTGCCTGCTCTCTCACCAGTCTGTTAGTCACCTGAAAGCCGAACCTCTCCAAGGCTGAGGCCAAAGGGAGCCCTAATTCCCGCAGCAATGAGGGGTGGGGGTCTGGACTTTGTTCATGTTTCCGGATGAGCTTCAGCCCACTGCCCACAAGGACATTTCACAGTGTGACACCATTGGCCTCATCGGCTTTTCTTTCTGGGTCCCTGAAACCAATTTCTCACCCCAGTTCCCTTAGGACTTCTTCCTTTTCCCTTTCTCTATGGTCTGAGTCTATGATTCCCTGCAAGCGCCTTTCCTGTTGCTGTGAGCTATGACACCACAGTGCTCTACCAAGGATTGTCAAAGTGAGACTCTGTCTCAAAAAGAAAAAAAAGACATATTATTCTGACAGCATTGACTCCATGGAGAATTGTATTGAGAGTTCTTTTATAGTGGTTGGTGGAGGTGGGAACATTTAACTGTAAGTTCATAAAAAAATGAAACAATTGTTATTAACTCAGCACTGAATGATAGTTATGTGGTCATAATAACAAAAAGCTTAAATATGGGTTTTACCCAAAGTGGTGATATAACCATAATGGGAAGATGGAGATGGAAAGAAGAATGTGAATAGAGCTCAAATCTCCATTTATCATAGTAGGAAGTCAGAAGGTAATATCTAACATGGATGATTCCAGAGATAGTGGAATACACACTTATCTGGAAATCTGGAGGTAAACAATATATAAACCCAGGAGAGTTGCCTACGAAGAGCAGGGTGGGTGTGTGGGGGGATGATGGTGCAGGAACTGCTGCCTTGTGTATGAGTCTTAGCACTATTTAACTTTTAAGCCACTTGAATGCATTACTTTAATACAAATAAGCTTTTAAGAGAGAGAGAAAGGGGGGTGGCTCCTGTGGCTCAGCGAGCAGGGCGCCGGCCCCATATACCGAAGGTGGCGGGTTCAAGCCCGGCCTCGGCCGAACTGCAAAACAAAAAAATAGCCGGGCGCTGTGGCGGGCGCCTGTAGTCCCAGCTACTAG
>CAUYON010012804.1:0-27160 GCA_963573935.1 Arctocebus calabarensis
CCTGTAGTCCCAGCTACTTGGGAGGTGGAGGCAGGAGACTCGCTTGAGCCCAGGAATTGGAGATTGCTGTGAGCTGTGATGCCACAGCACTCTATCCAGGGTGACAGCTTGAGGCTCTGTCTCAAAACAAAACAAAACAAAACAAAACTAACGTTCTTCACATATGCTGCAGGAGCTACCCCCTAAATATATCCTAAGAACCTGACAAGGAAAGAGCCAAAGGGAACATTGCATTTCTGCCTCCCAGACGGTCCCAGGGGCATCTTGGGTCTCAGGAGGGAAGCTTGCTCTTTGGGGAGACGACCAGAGGCCAGTGACTGGGAACCAAATCTGACTGCAGTAGCTCCCGTCTGAGGGCAGCAGGGGAGGCTCCCATCGGGTTTGGTCTCATCTGTTTAAATGTGACCAGAGATTCTTGGTTAATATTGAAGTTGAGTGGTCATTCCACCTAAAGATCTGTGAAGTTGAAGCCATAAAGTGTCACTGTCATAAGAAGAATATACATACAGGAAATATGATTATAGAGACATGTAATTTTGGAATTTGAAGGGACCCTCAAGGATCTTCTAGGTCAACCAGATCTTTCATGGTTCAGATAATTGAAGTTCAAAGAACGTAAGTGATATGCCCAAGGCAAGTTAAAGAAAAACTGGACAGAATCTCAGCAAAGTTCTGTTCCATGTCTTCAGGAGTCTTAAAGTAAGGTTCTGAGGTTTTAACACCAGCTTGTCAGGAGTTATATTCCCACTCATGTGGGAATATAAAATGATATAGCTACTTTGAGAAACAAGGGTTAACCTCACAAGGTTAAACACAGTTCCACGTGACCCAGCAATTCTACACGGTCTTGTGTAACACGATGATGTTTTGGTCAATGACAGACCACGCGTCCAGCAGTGGTCCCATAAGATTGTAAGCTGTGGTGGGGCACACCTGCAGTCCCAGCTACTTAGAAGGCTGAGGTACGAGGATCCTTTGAGCCCGGGAGTTCAAGACTAGCCTGGGCAACATAGTGGGACACCATCTCTTTAAAAAAAGAAAAAGAAGAAAGAAAGAAAGAAAAGAACAAGAAAAAAGAAAAAACTATAAGCTGAAAAATGTCTGACACCACATAACCATCTTAACAGTGTACTACGAGGCGATACCATGTAATTGTGCTGAAGCTGGTGTAATTAAGCCTACTGAGCTGCCCGTCGGACTGAAGTCTGGCACATACAAGTATCTGTACCACACAATACTTGGCAATGAAGAATGATTGTTACTGGTTTATATATTTACTATTCTATTGTTATTTTAAAGTATGCTCCTTCTACTTATAAAAACAACGGCTGTGAAATAGCCTCAGGTAGGTCTTGCAGCAGTTCTTCCAGAAGAAGGCCCTGTTGTTATAGGAGATGACATTGTCCAGTGGGACAGACACAGAGGCGGAAGACAGTGATATTGATGGTGGAGGCCTAGGTTAATGGGTGTGCTTCTATCTTCGTTTTTAACAAAAAAGGTAAAAATATGAAATATATTTTTAATAGAAAATGATATAAAGTATTTTTGTATAGCTGAGCAGTGTGTTTTGTGTTCTAAGTTTTAGTACAAAAGAATCAAAAATCTTTTAAATGTTAAAAGTTTCTAAGGTAAAAAAGTTACAGTAAGTTAAGGAAAAAAGGAAAGTTATTTTACTTAGTGTGGCCTAAGCGTCCAGTGTTTACAGAGTCTCAGAAGCGTGCAGCAGTGTCCCCGGCCTTCTTATTCACTCACCACTCACTGGCCCCCCAGAGCAGGTTTCCATCCTGTGTGCTCCATTCCTGGGAAGTGTCCTATACAGGGGTAACATTTCTGTTCTCTTATACTGTGTTTGAATTTTGTACCTTTTCTATATTTTGGCAAGTTTATACCCACAAGTACTACTGTTATAATTGCTTACATTATTCAGCACAGTAGTATGCTGTAGAGGTTTGCAGTATAGGAGCAGTAGGCTCTATCATACAGCCTAGGTGTGCAGTAGGCCACGCCATCCGGTCTCTGTAAGTACAGTCTATGATGTTTGCACAAAAACTAAATTGCCCAGGGCCGGGCATGGGGGCTCACACCTGTAATCCTAGCACTCTGGGAGGCCAAGGTGGGTGGATTGTTTAAGCTTAGGAGTTCGAGACCCACCTAAGAAAGAGCAAGACCCTGTTTCTAAAAAAAAAAAAAAAAAAAAGAATAATAAATAACCAGGCATTGTGACGGGCACCTGTAGTCCCAGCTACTTGGAAGGCTGAAGCAAGAGAATTGCTTGAGTCTAAGAGTTTGAAATTGCTGTGAGCTGTGATGCCACGGCACTCTACCAAGAATAAAAAAGTGAGACTTTCTCAAACAAAAACAACAAAAAAGAAAAACTAAATTGCCCAGCGATGCATTTCGTAGACCATGTCCTCTTTGTGAAGCAGAGTATATCCATATGACTGTATACCTAAGAGAATTGAAGATGTTCAATTCAACGTCTGTAAATGAATATTCACAGAAGCATTGTTCCCCCCCCCAAAATAAAAGCAACCCAATTGCCCACTAGCTTATAAATGTATATATCAAGTATGGTATGTCTGAATGCTAGAGTATTATGCAATAATAAAAAGTGCGGATACATGTCACAACATACATGAACCTTGAGAGCATCATGTTAAATGGAAAAAGCCAGCCATAAAAGACCAAATATTCCATTTCTATGAAATTGCTGGAATAAATAAATCTAGAGAGACAGAAAGGACCCTGGCAGTTGTCCAGTGCTAGGAGAAGGGGAGTGACTGCTAATAGGTATGTGGTTTCTTATTGTGGTGACTGAGATGGTTGCACAACTCTGAGAATATACTGAAAAGTCTGAATTTTATCTCACTAAAATTGTTTTTAAAAAAATAACTACTCTGGCTCAGTGTCCGTAGCTCAGTGGTTAGGGCACCAGCCACATTGGGTTTGAACTTGGCCCTGGCCTGATAAACAACAATGGCAACTAACAACAACAACAACAAAAATAGCCAGATGTTATGGTGGGCACCTATAGTTCCAGCTACTTGGGAGGCTGAGGCAAGAGAATTGCTTAAGCCCAACAGTTAGTGTTTGCTGTGAACAGTGACACCATGGCACTTTACTGAGGGCAACATAGACTCTATCTCAAACAATAAAAAAATGAAAATAAAAAATAACCACTACTACATGGTAATGTGTCCTTCCCACTGGGGACCTTACGAGGCACACAATGCCAGTTTGTCTCACTAGGATAGATGCTAAATTTTGATCACTTGGATACTGTGATTTCCTCCAGCGTTTACTGTTGGAAAAGTACCTTTGCCTTGTGAATAAGAAGTAATATGAAGGCTGACATTGGCTACTTCATGGATATCCCATTCTCCACCCCTTACCAACCATTTATGTTCCTTGCCAGTAAGGTCTGTCACATAGAGGGGTACAAGACAGTGTTATTTTACTTTTTTCATGTATCCCAAGATGAGAAAAAAGTAGTGTTTTTTTAATGGACTTAATTTTTATACTTATTAGCTGGCAATTTTCTGGGAAATATGTATTCCTTCTTCCTCTTTTCAACAAACCTCAGTAGGCCTCGAAAAGTTAAATATAGGATTACCACTTCTGGGTGTATACCCCGAAGAATTTGGAAGCAGGGACTCAGATAGCTATTGTCCATGTACGTTCATAGCATCATTATTCACAATAGCTACATGGTTTCAACAACCCGCACGCCCACGAATGGGTGAATGGATTTTTAAAAATGGCGTTTTCATTCAGTGGATATTATTTCATTTGAAAAAGAAATTCTGACATGCTAAAGGCATGGATGAATGTAAATGAAATAAGCCAAACCCAGAAAAACAAATATTATATTATTCCCCGTATTTGAATGACTTAGGGTAGTCACATTCACGGAGACAGTGAGTGTGGCGGTGGTTGCCAGGAGGAACATTGCTGAATGGGTGCAGGGTTTCAGTTTGCAAAAATGCAAATGTTCTGGAGAGGGACAGTGCTGGTGGTCTCACAACAACGTGAACGGATGTTGTGAACGGACTGAATGCACTGAAATATACACTTAAAAAATGGTCGCATAAGTTGTATGTTGAGTGTATTTTTCCCACCAAAATACCTTCACTAGGTTCTCATTTATTCCTTTTAATTTGAATATATTATCATAATTACTCTTTGATGCTTGAAAGTGGCCACAGGAGCCCCTTCAAGTGACTCCAGCGTCCCTGGTTGTTTCCAGCATTCCCTTGCTTTCTGGTGCTTTCTGGTTTCCGACGGACTTTTGCTTGGGCACATCTGTTTCTCCAAGGAGACCTGATTCCTTCCGCCAGGAACGTGTAGTCAGAAACCAACATCAGGATGCTAGGTGAGCTCCTTGCTGTGTCCTTGGTTGCCTGTGCTGTCACCTTTCCAGTGGATGGAGCTGGAACACAGAAACATACGCCCACAGACCATGCATACCCACTTGCACTACATAGACAAGAGCATGCAGGCTTTTTAATCATTAGTCTCCAATTTAAACCCAACACCACAGTTTTCTCCATCTCACCTCACCCCAGTCTTGTATTTCTCTCTTCTCCCATAGTGACAACACTTCTTGGTAAGAATACCAATGTGGGACGGCGCCTGTGCCTCAATGGGTAGGGTGCCGGCTGGTATACCAAGAGTGACGGGTTCGAACCCTGCGCCAAACTGCAACAAAAACATAGCCGGGTGCTGTGGTGGGCACCTCTAGTCCGAGCTACTCGGGAGGCTGAGGCAAAAGAATTGCCTAAGCCCAAGAGCTGGAAGTTGCTGTGAGCTGTGACAGCACAGTGCTCTATTGAAGGTGATAAACTGAAACTCTGTCTCAAAAAAAAAAAGAATACCAAAGTGTTGGACACAATTATAAGAGGGACTTAACAAATGGCAATCACTGTAATCTGGTTCTTTGTACTCTCAATGAATCCCCAACAACAACAACAACAACAAAAAAACCAACCTGTTTACTCATTTGTTCTATCTTTTAATAAAAAAAGTAATTTTAGATTTATCACACTAACACCACAAATCATTTTTTTAAAACTAAAAGAACAGCTACTGGAACCGATGTTTAGAGAGTGCTGTGTTTTCTGATGTATTTGCCACCTTATGGCGTGGGAGGGTGGGACTGAGGCCGTGGGGAAAGCAGTGATGGCAGTGGAGAATAGAAACAGGAATTTGAGAGGGGAGAGAGAGAGCCAGAGAGAGCAGGATAGGTCAGAGGAATCAGAGTTTTTTCAACATTTAAAACTTTCACAAGGCTAAACCCTTGAAATAAGAGTGAGGTGTACAGGAGGTAAGAATTAGGAAAAGAGAAGGCATTGAAAAAATCCATTTTTCTGATTGTTGGAGTAATGCTTTGTATATTTAAACAACAAATAGTACATAAGGTCACATTCAATGAAAATAGAGGGAAAGACAGCTGTTTTTTGTAAATTGTAAGATTTTATCCTGTTTTAGGGGATTCAGTTCCTGTACTTGGCTTTGATGGTGACATTTTTCTCAGATCTGGCATTGGTTGTTCTTAAAAATGAGGAATTGATTTATTTTTGAAAGGTTCTCCTGCCGTTGGGAGAGAACCAAATATCTCTTTCAAGTTGAGGAAAGAGCTTCCTTTTGGGACCTAACCTCTTTCTCACCCCAGGGAAGCATTTGGACTTTTGTGTAGGAGTTGTATATGAGTAGCATATTGAAATAAGAGATCCTTTCTCTTCATTACTTAACTCAGAAACAAGCTTCTTTGTCCCTGCTGTGAGGCATTCTGATTTCTAAGAGAGATGGTGAGATAGAAGCTGCTCACAGTGGAGATGTTGTTAGGGCCTGAGGACTTACCAGCCTGTGACTACAGGTACCTCAGTGGCTCTGAACTTCAGCACCTGGAAAATGGGGATGAATTTTGCCTTCTCATTTCATTTAGAATTTATGTCTTACATACTGTATTTCAAGATTTCAGATGACTTACAGGAAGTGAGACATGTCTAAAAACTCTGACAATGTCAGGAGAAATCATTAAGAGTCATGGGACGAGTGGAGGAAATTAATGACACCAGGAACCCAAACTAAAATCCGTGTGGGAGGCAAGTGCTAATTTGTTTTGCAACCCTTTGCTGTCCAATTTGGTAGCCACTAGCGCCAGGTAGCTCTCAAATTCTTAAAATACAGCCAGTTTGAATCAAGGTGGAAAACATACACTGGATTTCAAAGACTTAGTATAAATAAAAGAAATTAGAATATCTCATGAATTATTTTTTTACATTGATTACGTGTTAAAATTGTGTTTTGGATGCATCCAACTGACTTCATTAAAATTGATTTCTCTTGTTTCTTTTTATGGTTTTAATGGCCACTGAAAATACTTAAATTTCCTAAATGGCTCTCACTGTATTTCTAGCAGATAATGCTGGTCTAACCTATTTTCAGGAGGAAGTTAGGTCTCAAAAGGCCAAAAAAAAAAAAGAGAGAAGGAAATATATTTGTTTCTATGTCTCTGTTACCTGATTACTTTATTTTGTGAGTGTTCATATAGAGCAGTGGTTCTCAACCTTCCTAATGCCATGACCCTTTAATATATTTCCTGTTGGTCACGACCCAAAGGTTGAGAACCGTTGATACAGAGTGTGGTACTTGAGAGCTTTACATAAAAATAAGGGGGAAATGGTGGCTTCTTGCCATAACCATAGTCCTTCATCTCTATGGGAAAATCCTATCTTGGTTTGCCCCTCTTTCTCATATCTGGAAATTTCTAATTAGCAAACAGCATGTGACTCAAAATCTGCTCATTTCTTCTCCTTGGTTCATCCATCCATCCATTCATTCATCGATTCATTACATGACTTTTACTTAGACACACGGCTGTATCCTCTGAGTACAAAGATGAATTATGACTCATCCTGCCTCAAAGAATCCCCATTCTGCTGAAGAATGAATGGGGAGAAGGAGGCAGCCACATTGACTAGTGATTTATAACAGCACCATGAGCACTAGTCTGGAGCAATGTGCAAAATGTAACTAGGAAGGGAGAAAGGCAACTAATGTTTGACTTGGCTCTCGGGTAACTCATAATTTGATTATTTATGCTGTTATTCAAAAGGACTTTGCCAAGTGTACTTAAAGAGTTTGAAAGGAAAGATAGTAAATGTAAACAGTAAAATAATTTCTTCTTTATCTTATGCTTTCAAAAGAGCATTAATAAAAATACATACTTTTTTCACTAGTCTGTGTCTACTTATGTTCTCAGATTTAGTCTGACCACCAAACTATATACTTGGCCAGATTTACTTGCTATAAAAGAACGGGTTATTTATTGATGGGCAATGTATGAGAAACCTGCTTATCATCAGGGAGAGCTTCTCCCTGGGGTTTCCCACTTTGAACTGATATCTATAATTCTACAACCTCCTAGACAAGGGGGGGTGATCAAGGACTTTTAACTCCTGAAGAACCTGTGAATTAGAATGTTAAGTAGACCAGACTTCCAGAAGAACTCTGTAGCCCAACAGAGCCCATGGCCTTCCCCAACAGAAGATGTAGTTAGCTAGAGTGAATGTGGGCTTGTTTCTCTCCTTTTTTTTTTTTCCTTTTTAAGGGGAGATCATGTTTTTGTAGGCTGTTTCTTTTGCTTAGAAAAGGCTGAAAACCAGGTTATGGTAATGAGTCTTCTAAGGAGCTTTTTCCTTTTTAAACATTTCTGGCTTTTGGCCTTTGGAGAGAGCTCTGTGTGGTCTTATGAGGTTGCCCAGTGGACTGAAGCCCTCCCAAAAGCAGGTTCTCTGTAAGAGCAGGTCCTCTGAAATGAGGATCTGGTTTCTATAGACTTGAGCAAGTGATCAAATATTTAAGGCTTTAAAAAATGACAGTGTTTATAAGGGCCCCAGAAAAGAATTTCTGATAGAAGGTGGTGAAAAAGATTTGTTTCCATTACTCATGGCTCAAGTTGGCTGTGCTGGGAGTTATTTAAATTCTCACTTTTCAGATGGAAACTTAATGAAAGTGGGTGATAAAGCCTGTTGGAATGGGTAATTTGGGGCCAGAATAAGTAGAGAGGTGATAGGATCTCATTGAAGGCTACTTTATGTGCCTGTTTTTATATACATCCCATCTGTTGCCTTCTGCATTGGGGTTTTGGCATTTTGGCCTATATGGAATGTAAACGTCTTTTTGAACTTGGTTAAGTCAGGTATTAGTTGTACTTCCATAGAACATTTTTAGAAACCAGTGCAAGCCCATAGCTCATGTCCAGGGATAGGGAGAAGCAGGGTGGGAAATTAATATCATATGTTTTCCTAAATCATTTTTCACTTAGCAAGAAGCTAAACTAAAGCTTTCAGAATCATTGACACTGGTGCCTAACTGGTTCATGCAGTGTGAAAGCATTTTTGAGTACCTCCCATCTAGGTTCCTTACCTTTACATCTTCATGTCCCCCTAAAATGTCTTGAACGATATCCCCAAGAGTTGATGTTCATCACACCCCAATCGGCACAGTTTATCAGCCCATCAGGACTGGCCTTCAGAACGGGTTGTGTCGTAATTGAGCATTAAAAAGAAACAGGGACTCCCAGAAGAATGGAGGCGACACACTTTTCCTGATTCCTCCTGCTGAGTCCTACGAAAAATCCTACATATTATATATAAAACAAACATAAGAAGACTCTGAAAGGTGGAAAGAATAAAGACCAGCAGACGCCTCAGGATGCAGGAAGAAAAGGCAGTGGTGAGCTCCCTCGTTTCTGTATCGCCTCACATATCCCAGACGTGGGATATATGCCAGGAACTTAGAAACAGCGGGAGGCACAGACAAAACGTCTCCAACTAAGGCCTGCTCTTTCTAACCAAAGTACCAGGAAAGGTCCGAGAAAGGATAACAAAAGGACAGCCTAGCGAGACCGACAACTTTTAAGCAATAGCCACCCTCTCTAGCCAAATACCACAGGGAAAAACAAAAAGTGCCCCACCCACACCCGTGCCAGCAAAGACCCAGAGGAGAGTCTAGACTTTCAGGCTCACAAAACACCCCTGCTCAGGTGGTGTCAGAGAAAGCTGGGACTTCTATCCTCAAGAAGAGGTAATAAAGGACCCTTCCCTCACCTTTGGTTTGATGTCAGAGGAGGCCTAGTGGACAGGTAGGACTTTTCACCCCTGCCCCACATTAACAAAGCCACCACCAACCTTGGTGTAGGTAGCGATCATGTGGGGAGCAGGAGCCAGGCTCTCCTACCTGTCCAAGCACAGAGGGATCAGCAGAGGCCAAGGGGAGCTGGACCTCTCAGCTCTCACCCAGCGGGATCAGGGAGGACTTGCAATAGAGAGACGGCTTCCCCATCACTTCCCCTGCCAGAGCAGGGTCAGAGTAAGCTGGCTAAAACAGAATAAGATACATTCTCATAATATCCAAAATGTTCAAGTGAATCAAAAGTCATTATATTAAGTATTGGGATACTTTGCTAAGAAGAATATGTTCCAGCTCCATCCATGTAAACATGAAAGAGGTAAAGTTTCCCTCTTTCTTTAAGGCTGCATAATATTCCATAGTGTACATATACCACAATTTATTAATCCATTCATGGGTCGATAGGCACTTGGGCTTCTTCCATGACTTAACAATTATGAATTGGGCTGCAGTAAACATTCTGGTACAAATATCTTTGTTATCATGTGGTTTTTGCTCTTCTGGATATATATCTAGTAGAAGAATTGTAGGATCAAATGGCAGGTCTATTTTTCGATCTCTAAGTATTCTCCAAACATCTTTCCAAAAGAATGTATTAGTGTGCATTCCCACCAACAATACAGAAGTATTCTCTTTACTCCACATCCACGGCAACATCTCTGGTTTTGGGATTTTGTGATGTGGGCTAATCTTACTGGAGTTAGATGATATCTCAAAGTAGTTTTGATTTGCATTTCTCTAATGATTAAGGATGATGAACATTTTTTCATGTGTCTATGTGCCATGCGCCTGTCTTCTTCAGAGAAGTTTCTCTTCAAGTCCCTTGCCCACCCTGAGATGGGATCACTTGTTCTTTTCTTGCTAAAACATTTGCATTCTCTGTGGATTCTGGTTATTAAACCTTTGTCAGAGACATAAACTGCAAATATTTTCTCCCATTCTGAGGGCTGTCTGCTTGCTTTACTTACTGTGTTCTTGGCTGTGCAGAAGCTTTTTAGTTTGATCAGGTCCCAATAATGTATTTTTGGTGTTGCTTCAATTGCCTGGTGGTCCGCCTCATAAAATATTCGCTCAGGTCGATTTCTTCAAGTGTTTTCCTGCACTTTCTTCTAGTGTTTTTTATAGTTTCATGTCTTAAATTCAATTCTTTAATCCAGTGAGTGTCTATCTTTGTTAATGGTGAAAGGTATGGGTCCAGTTTCAGTCTTCTACAGGTCACCTAGCCAGTTAACCCAGCACCATTTGTTAAAAAGGGAATCTTTTCCCCACTGAACATTTTTAATTGGCTTATCAAAGATCAAATAACAGTAAGTAGCTGGGTTCATCTCTTGACTCTCTATTCTGTTCCATACATCTGCCTCTCTGTTTTTGTGCTAGTACTATGCTGTTTTTATCATTATGGATTTATACTACAGTCTGAGGTCCGGTAGTGTGATTCCTCCTGCTTTGTTTTTATTTCTGGGTAATATCTTGGCTATTCTAATTTTTTTCTGATTCCATATAAAATGAAATATTATTTTTTTGAGATCTTTAAAGTATGACAGTGGAACTTTAATAGGGTTTGCATTAAAGTTGTATATTGCTTTGGGTAGTATGGACATTTTAACAATGTTGATTCTTCCCAGCCATGAGCATGGTGTGTTTTTCCATTTGTTAACACCTTCAGCTATTTCTTTTCTTAGCGTTTCATAGTTCTCTTCATAGAGATCTTTCATGTCCTTTGTTAGGTAAACTCCCAAATATTTCATCTTCTAAAGTATCTCAAGAATGGAAGAAAAAGTATCCAGTGTACTCAACCCTACTATGAAACCCAAGAATTATAGCCCAAGAATAGGGGGAAGAGGGGGAGGGAGAGAAGGGGGAAGGATGAGTAGAGGGAGGGTAATTGGTGGAACCACACCTATGGTGCATCTTACAAGGGTACATGTGAAATTTACTAAATGTAGAATATAAATGTCTTAACATAATAGCTAAGAAAATGCCATGAAGGCAATGTTAACCAGTTTGATAAAAATATTTCAGATTCTATATGGAAGCAGCACATTGTACCCCCCGATTGCATTAATGTACACAGCTATGATTTAATTAAAAAAACTTATAGTAGTATATTAAGTATTGGGACAATCTCAAATTGAATGAAAGAGACAATCAAGATATGCCAATAATGGGATGACAGAGGAGTTAGTATGGTGCGAAAAAAGATTGTAAAGCATCCGTGATAACTATGTTTCAGTGAGTAATTATTAACAGGCTAGAAACAGGAAAAAAGCAGAAAGTGTCAGTAAAGAAAGAAAAGATGTAAAGAGGAACTAAACAGGTGTCTTAGAACTAAAAAGTCCAATAATCAAAAAAAAATATTCAATGGATGGGCTGAGACACCAAATGAAGGAAGACCGAAGAAGAATTAGTGACTTGGAGACAGAAATTACACAATATGAGCAACACAAAATAGACTTTAAGTGCATGTCAAAGGGTTGAAAAGGCAAACTACAAACTGGTAGAAATATTTTCCTTTTTTTATTTTTTATTGAGACAAAGTCTCACGCTGTCGCTCTGGGTAGAGTGCTATGACATCACAGCTCACAGCAACCTCAAACTCTTGGGCTTAAGTGATTCTCTTGCCTCAGCCTCCCAAGTAGCTGGGACTACAGGAGCCCACCACAGGGCCTGGCTATTTTTTTGTTGCAGTTTTCATTGTTGTTTTAATTGGCTCAGGCCAGGTTTGAACCCACCAGCCTCAGTGTATGTGGCCAGTGCCCTACCCACTGATCTACAGGTGCTACCTGGGAAAAATATTTTCAAACTATATATCCTACAACAGACTCAATCTAGGATGTTAAAATATCTCTCAAAACCCAACCATTTAAAAAAAACTCCAAAAAATTCAATTAGAAAACAGGCAAAGGCAAGAAATATTTCACTCAAGATAAACAGACAACAAAGAAGTCCATGAAGTGATGTTCAATGTTATTATCTATCAGAGAAATGCACATTAAAATCACAGTGAGAAACCACTATACCTATCAGAAATAGGTGGTATAAAAAAAAAAACCACAGTGACAACATGAAATTCTGGGGAAAATATGGAGAAACTAGCTCACTTGTATGTTGCTGATGGGAATGTAAAATAGTACAGCCACTCTGGAAGATGGTTTGGCAGTTTCTTAAACATGCAACCACCATATAACCCTGCAATTGCACTCTTGGACCTTTATCTTGGAGAAATGAAACCTATATCCATGCAAAAACCTGTACACAAATGTTTATAGCCACTTTATGTGTAAAAGCCAGAAGTTGGAAGCAACCCAAATATTTCTCAAAGATGAATGGTGAAACAGTGGTATATCCATGCCATTGCATACCACTGCACCATAACTAGGAACATACTATTCACACATTCAATAACCTGGATGAATTTTTCGGGACTTAAGCTGAGTGAATAAAGCCAATCCCAAAAGGTGGATGCTATGTGATTCCATTATATGATAATCTTGAAATAAAATTATAGAACTAGAGAACAGATTAGTGGTTGCCAGGGGTTAAGGGTGGGACAGGAGGGAAGTGGTTATACCTATAAACTGCAATGTGAGGGATCCCTTGATGTTGGGAATGTTCTACATCTTGACTGTGTTTGTGTCAATATCCTGGCTGTAATGTAATATAGCTTTATAATATGTTACCATTGGAGGAAGTTGAGTAGAGATTATATAGGATCTGTCTGTATTAATTTTTTACAATCACCTATGAATCTATAAATATATCAAAACAATATAAAAAATAGTTACATTTCCCTTGTCTTAGTAAGTTTACTCTTAAAAAAATTTACCCTAAGGGGTGGTGTCTGTGGCTCAAAGGAGTAAGGCACTACTCCCATATGCCAGAGGTGGCAGGTTCAAACCCAGCCCTGGACAAAAATCGCAAAAAAACAAAAACGAAAAGAAAGAATCAGATCTGGGTGGCACCTGTGGCTCAGTAAGTAGGGCGCTGGCCCCATATACTGAGGGTGGCAGGTTCGAACCCAGCCTTGGCCAAACTGCAACAAAAAATAGCCGGGCCTTGTGGTGGGCGCCTGTAGTCCCAGCTACTGGGGAGGCTGAGGCAAGAGAATCTCTTAAGCCCAAGAGCTGGAGGTTGCTGTGAGCTGTGACGCCATGGCACGGTACCGAGGGCAACAGAGTGGGACTCCATCTCTTAAAAAAAAAAAAAAAAAAAAAAGAAAAAAATAATCAGATCTACACAAACATCCTAGATCTTAAATATATATATTTTCTTTCTTTTTCTTTTTCTTTTTTTTTTTTTTTTGTAGAGACAGAATCTCACTTTATGGCCCTCGATAGAGTGCCGTGGCGTCACACAGCTCACAGCAACCTCCAGCTTAGGGGATTCTCTTGCCTCAGCCTCCCGAGTAGCTGCGACTACAGGCGCCTACCACATTGCCCAGCTATTCAATATGTGTATTTTCATAGGAGAAAGCTTAAATTATGGCACATCCATGTGTTTAAATATTCTATAGTCAGTAAGAATCACCTTCCAGGGTGCTATATAGCTTCCATGTATGCTATATAGGGTTTTTTTTGTTTTTTGCTTTTTTTTTTTTTTTTGTATGTGTGCCTTACTTTACAACAGACAAAGCTGGAAGACTTCTAAAAAAAAAGTTGGAAGTTTATGTAATGTTATACTCTGATATATACAATGTAGGTAGAAAAGCACTATGCTCAATTCTTTGCAATATGGTCGCAAGTTTATTTTTTAAAGTATTTTATGAATTATAAAGTATTGAAAGAGATTTACCAGCAGTACTAAATGTTTCATATTTTTTGATCATCCTTCTGGCATTTTCCAGTTTTATAATGAACTTTTAAAACCATGAAAAATGAGCTTATGAAATCAGGAAAAATTACAAATACCATTTAAGAGAGTGGTGGTTTTTTCGACGAGTTCGGTGCACCCACATTACTAAATGACTTGCCCCTTTCCTTAATACCATCCCATGGTTCCCCTGGGTGTGGAATTCCCCCACATAGAAGCATTTTGCCTGTTGCTCTCCTCATTCCAGAGCATACTTGACATTTGCTCCCCCCACATTAGGCCAAAGTGTCAAAAAATTCCACTTGTGTAATTCCTTACAGCTGTTAGCATTACTGAATTTCAAAGTCCAGTTAGTGGATTTTGCCGGAGACTCGTGTGCCCAGGACTTTACATAATGGGAAGGTGAGGGAGTGCAAGGGCACACACTCATTTCTAAATCTTTTTATCATGTTACTCCAAAACCTGCCCCCTACAATCCAGGAGGACCAGAGAAGCCGTCACCATGTCCCAGATGGGCCATTACATTGTAGAAAAAGCTAAGCTCCTGGCACCCCTCAGCATGGAGAAATCTGTGGGCGATGAGACCAAAATTAAGCCTGAGTGATAGGATAGCGTTTCCCTAGAGCTATGAAATACTAATAAAAACCATTACTCTAAAGATGTAGAAGTGTGTCCTGGCAAGTTCACACACATTAAATCCCATAATCCCTGCAATACCCAGAAAGCAGTCCCAGGATCCATCCATCCACTCACTAACTGGACCCACTGCAGGCAAGCCCTAGACCAGGTGTGTGGTTAGATTCGTGAACAAAAAAGACCCTGGTGCATTTTGTTTTCATTTGGGTTAATTTGTAGATGAGAAGCTAACACATAGGTTACTGTAATTAGTTTGCCATGACAAGTAAGTAACAGTGCTAGGTTTTGACCCCAGGCAGCCCAACTTCAGAAGCTGAGGATTCGGTCCTCATCACAGAAGTATTTCCAGGCGCAGCAACGCGAGCACTAATGCCACCATGGGGCAGGACCAGCTGCCAATGTCATTTATGCTAATTTCTGTTGCCAAATGAGAATGACACCTGGTAGTTGTTTGTATGTTTTATAGACCATAAAGTATATGTGTGTGAGTATATGAGATCATAACTACATTTATGTTTGATCAGTTTAATTCATCCAGTACTTACTGAGTACCTGTTGCGTGTCAGGTACATTGTCTTACTTTCAAGACGTTCATTCATTTCAGCTGGGGAAGGCAGGTCGGTCAGCACTTACTCAGTGGTGAGTGCTCTGAAGTGAGTTCAAGGTGCCCAGGGGCATACAGAAGGCGCACAGGTTCAGCCCTGGTAGTCTGGGACCCAGGTGGGTGCTGTCTTTGTTTTACAGGCAAAGAAAGGGGCTCAGGGAGCCTCAGGGTCCAGCCATGGTCCCGTTGCCAGGAGCTGGAGGGCTACGCTTTGAAACCAGGACTTCTGAGTCTGGTCTAATGTGGTCTTTGTCTCCCTGGAGGTGCAATTTCTGGCGTGTCCATGTCAGGCCCAGGTCCACTTCCTCACAAATGGAGGCACCACCGGACAGATCACACCCAGTTCTCCACCTTTTGGGTTCCAAGCTCTCTGGGAAAAGCTGGAATTGGAGACGAGGCTAGTAGTCCTCACCAGGCATGCTGCTCTCACTCAAGTAGAGTCCCGGTGGAGAACTCTAAGGTCATGGGAAAGAACAGATGGTCTTTGAGCACTTCTGCCATGGAGGGGGGAAAAGATGTAGAGGATACAGATTTCAAATGGGGAAAAAGAGTGCCATGTTCACAAAGTGTCTTTGATGGAGAAAGAGAAAGAGGAATTTGAAATAGAGGACTACGTCAGTCCTCTACTACTAAGCTACTGTTGCAGCGTCTCTGTGATATTAAGCCCTAAGCAGCAAATACTATTCGAAGTTACCATTTGAGAAAGTGGAATAGTAGGGACAAAAACTTTTTGTATTTTTCATGTTATATTTTTCTCTGCGCCTTTTTTGTTCGCTTGAAATATTGCATAGCACAAAGCTTATCATGAGTAAGGCATAACATTTGATTAATCTCAACCCACAGTGGGCACTTTACTGATTTCGATCACCTTGACCTTTCCTAAAGAGGCACGTTGGTAGCCTAAGGTCTCGTTCAAGTGTCACGTCCCCCACGTGTAGACCTCTCTGATTCCCCCTCTGGGCTGAGAGCACGTGTGGGGGATTCCTGTCTCTTTCTTGGCGGATCCCGGTGCCTCTTCTCCTGCTGCACCGTCTGGTCAGCTCTGTGCTTGTGGCAACCCACAGCCTGGACCTTGCAGTGTCTCCTACATGGAAGAACAGCCTCTGATTCCAGTGGTTGGAGCCAGTTGATGCTTTAAGCTCTGAGAGCTGCACATTTTGTCCTTAGGGTGGGTTACTGTGGCTGAGTGTTGTGTCTCTATAAAATGTGAAACCATGGAAGGAAAATGTACAGAGAACACGTGCCCGCACCGGCAGCAAGCTCCGAGGAGCTGGTGTAGTCCGTGCTGTTGATGTCCCTTCGGGTGAGAGAGCCCTGACCCCTCCCTTAGAGCCATCCCTATTTGTTGGCCCCCAAAGGCACCTGGTGACGTTCAAGTTTATACTGTCTTTAAAATCATGTGGATCTGTGCTCCCAATAAACAGGGCAGTCTAGGGCAGAGCTCATCTGGAAGGGATTTAATGGCAAGGGTTTAAAGATTCCCTATTTTATGTTCTTAAAAACTTGCCTCCAGTACCTGCAGCTTTCCATGAATCGATCAAGGTGAAAGCCAGCCACGCGGTGTTAATACTTTGCTCATGGGGATGGATTATGCAAAAGTTTCCTAAAAGACAGTTGTTTCAGAAATGGTACTTTTCCACTCTCATAATTTAAAATGTCATTATTTGCCAAAGGAAGGAAAAAAGTAAATTCCTTCCATATTTATTCATTTTCAGAGGATACAGTAAAAGATTCCAAGGACAACGTAGATGTTTTCCTCCCGTAGAGCATGCCCCAATGCGGAACGTATCCTGGACATCAGTCCTGCTTGCCTTGGGATCCGTTCCTTGCAGAACAAGTCCCGGGTCTCCCTGGGATCATACACATTCCCATCCCTTTCATGAAATGTTATCCACTCCGGGAAGAAAGCTGACCAATAAGGAACAAGACTTGTTTGTTTAATAGAGCAAGTAGCCTTTCTTTAGTGCCTGGTTAAGTCATGACAGAACAACTTGATTTTAAAGAAACAGAGCATTAACAATTAATGTGTATGTACTTTCTCCTTCCCAAGGGATGTTCCTGTGTATATACTTCCCTGTGTATATACTTTCTCCTTCCCAAGTTATGTTCTGTTGTGGATTTCTCAGAGTGCCTGAAGGCATAGAGCATCTTGGTTTCTTATTCACTGGGAAATGTTTCAAGCATACAACTATAGAGAATATAATAAATGCCTTCTTACCCACCACTCAGTTTGCTCATAGCTATTGACTCCTATTTATTATATTGTCAGTGTAAGTAATATTAGCTGCTGTAACAAGCAATCTCAGTGCCGCAACACGAGAGCAGTGTATTTCCTGTTCATATAATGTCTGTTACCTGGTCAGACAGCCTTCTACCATGCAGGGACTCAGAGATCCAGGCTACATTCATACTGTGCTTCTGCCCATCTTTGACATGTTACCTCCAAGTTAACAGATAGTCTGTGAGAGGGCTAATTAGCCAAGAGCAAATTTCCCCATACATGACTCTATACCGAGATGGGTGACAAGAATTTATCCTTGGTTGATTAGCTGCTACTTAGCTACACTCCAGTTTTCTTTTGATTTTCTTTTATATTAAAAGGGAGATTTTTTCCCTGACTCCTCCAAGGCAGCGCATTCGCTGTGTAGCAGCCTGGTATGTTACATAGTCCTTTCTTTGGTCTAACCTAAGTCTGAGCCTCATTTCTTTGTGGTGTTCTTCAAGCGATGAGAGTTTCCATTATTTGTAAAACCATTTGCATGCTTGAATGTCCTTCCTTCTCTCTTTGGTTTTCATCTCTAAAGTTAGATACTTACAGTTCAGTATTCCCTTGTAGTTAGAAATTTCCAACTCTTTTAGAACAATTTTCCAAAGTGTGTTCCTCAACTGGGATTTAAATAAAATGTTAAATCTAAAACAGTTAAATATGTTAGAGAAAGAGAGTGCTCAACAAAGCAAAATGGTCTCAAATGTTCTGAGGACATTTCAGCACCCTTTACACTAACGTGCATTCTGAGTTTCTGGAAAGAAATTCTGCAGTGTTGCCCAAATATCTTTGATGATGCAGTTTTCCTATAGAGAAGCAACACTGGTAGAGAGTTCCGGGGAATTACGTTTTAAGAAGCTGTTTGCAATCGTGCCCTATGATTGCACCAATGTACAGAATTATGATTCAATAAAAATATATAAAAAAAAAAAGCTGTTTGCTTTAAGGTTTCTTCATAGTTTAATCTTAATTATGTGTGTCTAGAATTCATTTCTTTTAGGTTCTTCAATTTACTGGTACACAGCTACTCATAATAGTCTATTATGTTTCTTTTATTTCTGTGTTTTCAGTTGTGTCTCCTTATTTCTTGGGTTTTATTCCCTTAGTAGAGCAAAAAGTTTGTTGATGTCACTTGTCTTTTCAAAAAAACCGCTTTTCATTTCATTGATCTACTTTCATTTATGTCCCCTCTGATTTTTATTATTCCTTCTACTAATTTTGGGTTTGGTTCATTCGTGCTTCGCTAGTTCCTTGTGATGAATCATTAGATTGTTGATCTGAAGTGTTTATCCTTTTTTTGATATAGCCATTTCTTGCTATAAACTTCCCTCTTAGTAGTGTTTTGGTATATCATATTTCCATTTTCATTTGTTTCAAGAAATTTTGAAATTTTAATTTGTTCGTTGACCCGTTGGTGGCCGACCAGGAGCATGCTGTCTCATTTCCAAGTGTCTGTGTACTTTTGAAGTTCTTCTTTTTTGTTTTCAGAAGAGATACTTGGTATGATTTTTGCTTTTTTTGAATTGGTTAGGACTTGTTTTGTGGCCTAAGATATGGTCAATTCTGGGGAATGTTCCATGTGCTGATGAGAAGAATGTGTATTCCTTAGCAGCTGGATGAAATATCTATAAATGTCAGGCCTATTGAGTCTGGTGTGTAGTTCAACTCTGATGTTTCTTTGCTGATTTTTGATCTAGAGGATCTGTCCATTACTGAGAGTGGGGGATTGAAGTCCACTCTATTGAAGTCTCTCTCTCCCTTTCTATCTATTACTGTTTGCTCTATAAGCTTGAGAGCTCTGGTGTTGGCTGCATAGATACTTATAATTATTATGTCCCCTTGCTGAGTTGACCCCTTTATCAGTATATAGTGACCTTCTTTGCCTCTTTGACAGTCTTTGATTTGTAGTCTGTTTTATCTGATAAAAATATTGCTAACTCCTGCTCTTTTTTGGTTTCCACTTGCATGGAATGTCTTTTTCTACACCTTTACTTTCAGTCTGTGTGTTTTTTTCTTTCTTTGACAGGGTCTTACTCTACCCAGGGTGGAGTGCAGTGGTAGGATCATAGCTCACTGCTGCCTCAAACTCGTGGGAGAAAGCAATGTTCCTGCCTTAGCCTCTTAACTCACTAGGATTACAAGTGTATGCCACCAAAGCTAGCTAGTTTTTAAACTTTTTGTAGATAGGGTCTTGTTATGTTGCCCAGACTGGGCTCAAACTCTTGGCCTCAAGCAATCCTCCCTCTTCCATTCTCTCAAGTGTTGGGATTGTTGGTGCAAGCCACTGCACCCAGCCTATGTTTGCCTTTGTAAGTGAAGTGGGTTTATTGTATGCAGCATATAGTTAGTTCCTTTTTCTTTCCCCATTCAGATACTCTATGTCTTTTAATTGGAGAATTGAATTTGTTATCATTCAGTGTTATTATTGATAAATAAGGACTTACCACTGCCATTTTGTTGCTCATTCCTGGATATTTTAAAATATTCTCTTTTTCTTTCTTATTGTCTTCCTTTGTCCTTTTGTGGTTATGAGATTTTCTCTAGTACTAAGTTGTAATTCGTTGCTTTTTATTTTTAAGGAATCTGTTATAAGTTTTTGCATTTCAGTTATCATGGAGCTTACGAAAAACACCTTATAGATATAACAAGTCATTTTAAAGAGATGGCAGTTTATCTTAAATCGCAAAGAAAAATTAGAAACAAATTAAAAAACAGCATTACATTTGAACACCATCTCCCCAACATTTTGACTTTGTTTTGTCAGTTTATGGAGAGTTCCTTCCAAAATGTATACACTTTAAGAAAGGAAATAACTGTTAACATCATAATGCTCAATATATACCGATAGTAAAAGATAAATACAAGTCACATTTGACTTTTGCAATTACAAAGTGATTACCGTCAGCATCCAGACACTTCTGATTATGGCAAACTACTGCTTGAGCAACACTGACCAACGTGTCCACTTACATCCCTGCACATGCTGTTCAGTTTCTACCACTAGTTTAGTTTTCTACAGTACCCCACATTCTTTAAGATACCCCACAGATAGAAATCAAGGCAAGTGAAGTCAGGAGAATGTGAGGGGAATCCCACTTGCACCCCTTTCTCCTATCCATGTCCTGGCAAATTCTCATCAAGGTAAGCTCCCATGTCTCCATGCCTGTAATAATCTTGGCATGAAAACTTTCCATTTCGCTATTTCAAGAACGTGTTGTATGCTAACTCCTGTCTCATGTACCTACTGTTTGGTAGACTTCTCTGTCAAGCGTGTACACAGTTCCACACGTTCACCACAGTTCACCACAGTTCCACAGTTCCACAGTTCACCACAGCCGAAGCAGGACGAGTTGCTATGCAAGGCCTCTTGGATCTTCCCTGTGCACGTCACACACAGCACCACGCATCTCAAACTTGTCATGAGTGCGTGTAGTTGTTAGATGTGTTAGATGTTCTGTTGCATACTTACACCTCCATTGTCGTACTTCCACAGTGTTCTTGAATTTCAAATACCACTTCAAAATGGTGTTGCACTTCTCAAATAACATGTTCCTGCTGTTTTCTTTGACTGTCCTGCCTGTTGCATGGTGATGCTGCCTTTCATCTGATTAACACCATCTTTTGAGCAAACGTCATACTACACGTTGCTACGGTAACTGAATTCAACTTTGAAAGGTAATACATAGATAATATCTTTTAAGATGTATATACACTTTTAGGGTACTGCTGATATTTTTATACTGCCAATCTCTTAACAGGTGGCTGTAATTAATTTTTTTAATAGCTTTGATTTTGGGTTTCATGTTACAGTTATGAGTGGAGTATACACCACAGTGCAGTATTAAAATATTCTGGATTTGTTTGTGTACTTAATTTTACCAGTGAGTTTATACTTTCAAGAGTTTTATTTGTTAGTGTTTTTTTTTTTTCTTTCCAATTGAAGAACTCCCGTTAGTATTTCTTGTAAGACAGGTTTGGTAGTGATAAAATCTCTCAGCTTTTGTCTGGGTGACTTTATTTTTCCTTCATATTTGAAGGGTATAACTTTGCAGGAGAAGTATTTTTGATAGGCATTTTTCTTTTTTTTAAGAGACAGAGTCTCACTTTATCGTCCTCGGTAGAGTGCCGTGGCAGCTCACAGCAACCTCCAACTCCCAGATAAGGCTATTGTCTTGAGTCTGCCACAACGCCCAGCTATATTTTTGTTGCAGTTTGGCTGGGGTCAGGCTTGAACCCGCCGCCCTGAAAACATCATCATACTCCCTCCTTGGCCTGTAGAGTTTCTGTTAAGAAGACTCTTGCCAGATGAATTGGAGCTTCTCTGTATTTGCTGCTTTTCTCTTGCTGCTTTTAGATTGCTCTCTTGTCCTTGACCTTTGAGAATTTGATTAGTATATACCTTGATGGTAGTTTTATTTGGATCATACTTACTTGGTGTTTTCTGACCTTATTGTTCTTACATATTAATCTCTTTCTCAAGTTACAGAAAATTTTCTGTTATTTCTTTGAATAGACTTTCTATCCCTTGTTCTTTCTCAACTCCCTCTTGAACACCAAAAATTCCTTTTTTACTTACTTTCTTTTTTTGGGGGGGGGACAGAGTCTCAGTTTGTTACCCTTGGTAGAGTGCTGTGGTATCATAGCTCACAGCAACCTCAAAGTCTTGGGCTCAAGCCATTCTCTTGCCTCAGTCTCCCAAGTAGCTGGGACTACAGGTGCCCACCATAATACCCAGCTATTTTTAGAGACAAGGTCTTGCTCTGGCTTAGGTTGATCTTGAACCTATGAGCACAGGCAATCCACCTGCCTTAGCCTCCTAGAGTGCTAGAATTACAGGAGTGAGCCACCACGCCAGCCATTGATAATTCTTAATTTTGGTTTTTTGACTAAAAAGATCATAAATATACATTTTCAAATAGCCTTTCTTCATGCTTACTGAGTATTTCCTCTGCTTGAACGATTCTGCTGTTGAGAGCCTCTAATGAATTTTTTCAGTTCAGTAAATGTATTTCTTAGTTTTAAGATATTTGTTAGTTTGTTTTTTATTATTTCAATATTTTTGTTAAATTTCTCTGATAAACTTCTGAATTGCTTTTCTGTGTTATCTTGAAGATCATTGAATTTCCTTTAAACTACTATTTTGAATTCTAGATCAGAGTTCACATATTGCATTGTTAGGGTCAGTCATGGGTTTCTTTGTTTGGGAAGGTCATAGTTCCCTGTGTACTGGTTTTTTGTAGATGTACTTCTATTCTTTGCATTGAAAGATTAATTATTATTATTATTATTATTATTTTTTGAGACAGAGCCTACCTCCAATTCCTGGGCTCAAGCGAGTCTCTTACCTCTGCCTCCCAAGTAGCTGGGACTACAGGTGCCCACCACAACGCCCAGCCATTTTTTGGTTGCAGCCATCATTGTTGTTTGGCGGGCCCAGGCTGGATTCGAAACCGCCAGCTCAGCTGTACATGGCTGGCGCTTTAGCCCGCTGAGCCACAGGTGCTGAGCCTGAAAGATTAATTATTAATCTTTACTATCCGGCTTGTTTTGGATTTTATTGGATGTGTTTGTTTAGATTCTTTGTAATTAACCTGTTGATTTTCTAGGCTTTTTTTTTTTTTTCTGATAGGTTACTGCTGCTCTTTCAGCACTATATGATGCTTTAAGCCCAGGCTTTTCTTAGTTTTAGTAAACTGAGTGTTGCCCTCCCAAATAAGGAGATTCCAAAGGACACAGTAGTGTGGGAAGGGGACCTATGGAATGTACCTTCAGTGTGGTGCTGCTGAACAGCCATGCCAATCTGGATCTCCTTAGGCTGAGTTACAGAGCACTGTTTTCAGGGCAGGTAGTCCTGCCTCTCCCGCTTTGTCTCTGTCCTCGGGGATATTTCTCTCTTTAGGCACCCATAATGCTTCCCTTCAGTTAAGGTACAAACAGTTCTCCTGATGGATCCCAAGATGTGGGGGGAAGCTGGTTGTACACCTTGATCTCATTTTTCTAGTGTAGAAACCATACATCAAGGGAAATTATTTATCCATTTTGTGCCAGGCAGATGGGATGGGGAATGCCATGGGTATAGAAGTTTTATTCTCTTACCATCTGCTTGGAAATTTTTCATTTCTTTGTGGCCCCAGAAACTGTCTGTTCCTCATCTTTGAGTTCTGGGATGTTTCTGGTGATAATCTCAGCTCTGTATATTTGTTTTAGCTTTCTGTGGAGTGGAGTGAAGCCAGGTTGCTTGTACATCACCATTTGGGAATGTACATTGCTTTAAATGTTTATCATTTTTTCTGAATCCTCAAAGTTATCCAACCACTTTTAGATGGTGGTCCAGATGTCAAATGTAATGCCAACTGGGTTTTTACTGACTCCAGTACCCAGCTTTGTGTGTTTAATTTTGTGATTGATGTTCATCATAACAACTCTGCAAGATGGTGAGACCTGGAAGTGTCTTTTTTTTTTTTTTTTTTTTTTGTAGAGACAGAGTCTCACTTTATCACCCTGGGTAGAGTGCCTTGGCGTCACACTGCTCACAGCAACCTCCAGCTCTTGAGCTTAAGCGATTCTCTTGCCTCAGCCTCCCTAGTAGCTGGGACTACAGGCGCCCGCCACAGCGCCCGGCTATTTTTTTGTTTTGCAGTTCGGCCTAGGCCGGGCTTGAACCCGCCACCTTCAGTGTATGGGGCCGGCGCCCTACTCGCTGAGCCACAGGAGCCACCCAATAATTTTTAAAATTACGAAGTCTTTTAAGTCTAGCACATTGGCTGAGTTGTTTTTTTTTTTTCATTTTCATTGTAAATATTTATTTATTTAAGACAGAGTCTCACTTTGTGGCCCTCAGTAGAGTACTGTGGCATCGTCATAGCTCACAGCAACCTCAAACTTCTGAGCTTAAGTGATCCTTTTGCCTTAGTCTCACTAGTAGCAATGCCCAGCTATTTTTTACAGATGGGATCTCGCTCTTGCTCAAGCTGATCTGGAACTCCTGAGTTCAAGTGATTCACCTGCCTCAGCCTCCCAAAGTGCTAGGATTACAGGTGTGAGCCACCATGGCCAGCCTTTTAAAATTTTCATCATAAATATTTATCAGCATCAAATCACATGCAACAGATACAACTTTCCCAAATCTTGCCATTCTGTAATGTGAAATGAATGAAAGCATGTGTGTCAGTAAACACAGATTGGTAGTATACATGATCGATGTTTGTTAAATATTCTTTTTCTCTAGATGCGAGTAGATTGAAATGAGCAAACAGGTAAAAGGCAGGTGTTAAAACAAGGGTTTGGGCACAGGCTTCAGGTCGGATCCAGGGAGAATCCACTCACCTGGGCAGCAAAAGCACTGTCTAGTCTGTGGACATCACTCAGGCAGGTATCAGTGTCCTGGCTTCTATCTAGTCTCAATTTTGCCCTTATTCATCATCTCTTTCTTTGAATAAGAACTCATTAAGTGCATGCAAGTCCTTGTAGGATCTGGTCTGTCCACTCAGCCTCATTCCTGTAGCTCACTGTAGTCTGGGCTCATGCCTGATCCCACCAAGTCATTCCTATCCCAGGACCTTTGCACTTGCCGTGCTCACTGCCTGGAATGCTCTTCCCATGCCTCTTCGAGTCACTGGTTCATTCATTTCTCAGCTGCTCCTCCTCGTGGAGATGTAAAAGCTCTTCTTCAACAATTGTGTTGGTTATCTATTGCCATATAACCCCCAAACATAGCAGCTGAAAACAATATACATTTATTATCTCATGTAGTTTCTGAGGACCAGGAATTCAAAAGAGGCTTAGCCAGGTGGTTTTAGATTGGCAGTCAGGATGTCGGGTGAGACTGCCATCATTTGAAGGCTGGACTGGGGCTGGATTCACTACCACAAACCACTCAGTGGCTGCTGGCTTTTGTTCCTTGCCACATGGAACTATCTATAAAGCTGCCCAGGTGTCATCAAGACAAGACAGATGGCTGTCCCCAACAAAAGTGATCTGACAGAGTGATAAAATAACCCAGAAGGAAGCCAGCTAATAAGCTAATCTCAGAGGGGACACACCATCGCTTCTGCCACATTCTCTTGGTCACACAGACCAGCCTGGTACAGTGTAGGAGGAGTTTACACAAGCAGAGGAAGCCTGGGGGTAACTGTGGGGCCAGCTTAGAGAGGACTGCCACAACAATCCTACCTAGATAGCGTCCCCCCAAGTCTCATTTTGTCCTACTTTATTATAGGCATAACTCCCATCACTACCTAAAGTTAATTTCTTTCTTTGTTGTAAGATTAAGTGCTTGTCTCCACCACTAGACTGCAAGCTCTGTGACATCAGAAACTTCATCAGTTTTGCTCACTGTGGTCAAAGGGCCAGGCCTGTGGCTCACACCTGTAAACATAGCAATATGGGAGTATGAGGCGGGAGGAATGCGGGAGTGTGAGACCAGCCTGGGCCACATAGTGAGACCCCCATCTCTACAAAAAATATTTTTTAAGGGGTGGTGCCTGTGGCTCAAGGAGTAGGGCGCTGGCCCCATATGCTGGAGGTGGTGGGTTCAAACCCAGCCCTGGCTGAAAAAAAAAAAATTCTTTAAATTAGCCAGCTGTGGTGGTGGGCACATGTAGTCCCAGCAGTTTGGGAGGTTGAGGCAGGAGTATTACTTGAGCCCAGGAGTTGGAGGCTGCAGCAAACTATGATGATGCCACTGCAATCCATACTGGGTGATGGGATAAGACTCTGTCTCTATTAAAAATAGAGAGCAGGCTCGGCGCCTGTGGCTCAATGGGCTAAGGCGCCAGCCACATACACCTGAGCTGGCGGGTTCAAATCCAGCATGGGCCCGCCAAACAACAATGACGGCTGCAACCAAAAAATGGCCGGGCGTTGTGGCGGGCACCTGTAGTCCCAGCTACTTGGGAGGCGGAGGCAGGAGACTCGCTTGAGCCCAGGAATTGGCGGTTGCTGTGAGCTGTGATGCTACAGCACTCTATCTAGGGTGACAGCTTGAGGCTCTGTCTCAAAAAAAAAAAAAAACAAAAATAGAGAGCAAGCCTGGCTACAAATGACTCCTTGAGCTCAGGAGTTCAAGACCAGCTGGAGTACTGGCAAGATCCTATCTCTACTAAAAATAGAATACACATTTTTAGAATAGTATACACATTTTAAGGGATGTTATCTATGTATTACTTTTCAAAGTTGAATTGAAGGTACCAGTACTGGTCAAGTGTACCTACACATGCTATGCACATGCATTTTACCTGTAATCCATACACTTTTTGAGAATGATGAATTTTACTACCAACAAGATCTCTTAAGATGTGCATATATTTTTTGGCACCTTCTGTGTGTGTATTTTATTGAATGAAAGAATGAAGAAGTGGTTCCATGCATATTGCTGGGTGCTGGGAAACATAACTGGTATCTCTGTGGTCAGCTTGTGCTCCTGTGTTGAAGGCTAAAGACCAAGTTGGGCTCTGTAAGATGACTTTCCACCTCTCAGCATATTGCAGCCTGGGCTGATTTATTGTTTCATTTTTTTTTTTTTGAGACAGAGCCTCAAGCTGTCACCCTGGATAGAGTGCTGTGGCATCACAGCTCACAGCAACCTCCAATTCCTGGGCTCAAGCGAGTCTCCTGCCTCTGCCTCCCAAGTAGCTGGGACTACAGGCACC
>CAUYON010012807.1:0-10853 GCA_963573935.1 Arctocebus calabarensis
TGGACCATTTGTTTCTTTTTGTGTGGCAGTTTTAAGTTATTAGTTTTTAAAATCAGTACTTTTTAATGGAAACAACATGACCAAAAATCTGTCACAGAATTTTGAGACCCATTAAAACAAAGTTTAATGAGAAAAAAAAAAGATATGAACATTTTGAGAGATACTTATTCAAGGGCCTTGCAGAACTCTTCACCTAGACCCTTCAGCAGTGTTTGCAAGTTTGGGCAGTGTGCTTAGAGCCCTAAGGAGACTCAGTTTGGTGGGTGAGAAGCTGTGCTTTGTGCCTAAAAGAGGCTTTTTCCTGACACTCATGAAGTTTCTAGAATTGTATAGGGTAAATGATGGGAGTTTTTATGATTTGTAGTCTAGGCAACCAGTGTGTGGTGAAAATTATCCTAAAGAGGTTACTATCAAGAGATCGCCCAGACATTCTCTTTGCCTATAATTACACCTTATACAATAGTTGTATGTAACATCAGATCACATGAAGCTGGATCAGAATTTATAAAAATTGCATAAAAACCATGTCCTGTAATTTGAGAAAATAAAGCTTTTCCCCCTCCTTATTCCATCGGTAGTAATTATTGGTTGGTTTGGGTTTCCCACGCCTCTTTTCTTCTAGCTACCTGTAAGATTTTTCTTTTTTGTCACGTAGACAAACAGAGGCTGTGTACCACGTCTGACCATTCAAAAGAAAATTTCTTACGCTCCGGCTTCCTTTATAAATAACAATTTCAGCTCGACTCTCTTTCATGTTTACAAACACCGAGCCTCCTGATCCCCAAGTCCATTTGTGTATCAGACTTCTCTTTAGGGACTCCATATATAATCCTCCTCCATAAAGCAGGTCTGCATTTAGGCTTCTGGAAAAAAATCAATAAGAGGGAAACACAAGTAAATCTCCCCGAAGCACAGCTGGAATTTAGAGGCTCAGTCAATCATAGAAGCCTTCACATTTGTTTTAATCAGCAAAGATTTTATTATTGCACATAGGAGTGATACCTAGAAAGTAGAAACAGAATTCCCAAGTATTGTAGATCACACAGAGGCTTTAGTAAGTGGATGTGTGTTGTACAACGTCTTTGAAGATAGATCTCCCTGGGGGTTAGTGATGAAACCCCAGGAAATATTCTAATGTCAGGAAGACTGTTACCTAACAATATGCTGGCAGTCATTCTCAGTGAGTGGTGTCTTGGGTCTGTGATTGTTTCTTTTCCAAAGTGATGGGTTGCATAACCTCTACAGTGGGCGGTCTTAGAATTCCCATGGTACAATGGCTCATCCTTTTAAAAATGCATTAAATATAAATGAAATATTTACCATTAATAATAGTGTATATTATACATGATTTTCTGGCTCCCATCTCGTCTCTTCCACATCCCCCCATTCTCCTTTACCAGCTTCTCGCCTGGATGCTTTTCTTTGCCTAAGAGCTTACTCACAATACCTTTTTAGTTTCCTTTGCAACAACTCCAACACATTTCCTTTCACATTTGTGATTTTTGTTTAGCTATTTCTCCCTTGTTTTTTTTTTTCCACCAAACCATATTTATTTTCATTTTTCTCCCCATGGTGTAATTTCTCTCCAAGCCTATCACATTTAATTGAGGTTTGCTGCATGATTAAGATGGAGAATGTCTTGTCTTTTTCATGATTCAAAAGGAAACTGCCCACTCTATAGTTTTAGCTTATCCCAAAGGACTGTATCCCTTGAATAGAATCCCCAGTTATTTCTTTTAAAACCCTGCTCAAAGAATAGCTTCAGGCTCTGTGCAAATCACACCAGGGGCGTGTAGGTTCAAGATTTGTGTTCTGAATTTTGCGTTGCTGTCTTCCACATTATAGAGCACCCTACCACTGGCTTCACTTTCTCCCCGCTTCTGTTGTTCACAGCTGTTTTGAGCTGGAATTCACCCTTCTTATCAAGGGAAAACTGGCATCCTTAAGCTCTCTAATCAGAACCCAAAAGATGTTTATTAGGGATGTGTTAAACTCAAATTATCACCCAGAGGGATAAAAAGGATTTGAAGGGTCATTGAAAAAGGATTCTGGTTTAGGGAGTAGTTCTAAGATGTGGTTTGCAAGGGGAAGAACTCACTCTGCTCTTGGCTCTTTATGACTGCACACATTGTACTCTCCTGGCAGCTGTCTTGAACATGTATATTCATGTGAGTGGAACATCTCATGCTTTTTGAGACCTTGCTCAAGTCCATTCTTAAAAGAGTGCGTGTGTGTGGGGGGGCAGAATAATATAAATTCTAAATAGAGTATCTCAGCGTTTTCCTTGAGTCATTTCCTTATTTTCATTAGTTGGCTTAGAGCCAGCTATAGAATGAGATGCTGTTTTATGTCCATGCTCTCAACTGAAAGACCTAACAGGAGATTTAAGCAACATAATCTGCCATTTTGAAGAAGAGGGAAAAAATGCCTTATTATATAATCCATTAAATTAGACTGCCAACATGTTTCGCATTTTGAAGTAATCTGTGCCTCCTAAAACATTCACGTACGAGACAAAAAATATTTGGGTGGGGAGGGCCAGGCACGGTGGCTCATGCTTGTACTCCTAGTACTCTGGGAGGCTGAGGTAGGTGGATTGCTTGATTCGTGAGTTTAAGACCAGCCTGAGCAAGCACAAGACCCCAGTCTCTACTAAAAATAGGAAAATTAGCTGGGCATTTTGGTGGATGCCTGTAGTTCCAGCTACTTGGGAGGCTGAGGCAAGCGAATTGCCTGAGCCCAGGAATGAGAGGTTGCTGTGAGCTACAACACCACAATACTGGGCCAACAGAGTGAGACTCCGTCTCAACAACAAAATGTATTTGGGGGAATGCAGCAGTGGATGGAGATGGTGGGGATATTCTGTGTATCATTTTACCTCTACTCTGGCTTCCTTGGGACATTTTTTCTTTGAGCTTGACTTTTTCATGGTGGATAGATTGAAGCTCTGTTGGACACAAATGCTCTCTGACGAATCATTATTCAACTCCCCCACTACACTGTAAAAGTCAAAAAGGCAGTATGGGTGGCTGACGCAGTAATTGCCCAACACAATCTTTATTAAAATTATCCTGTAATTTAGAAATTGGAAGCGAAATAACCCATGAAGTCATTCTGACCCAACTGTTTGGAGCCAGTGTATGAGAATTTTCCAGGTCATTTTCCTACAACCTCTTCAACTTAGTTTTATCATTATTGGTTGCAAAATTACTCTAGTCAACTAGATGCAAACCCATAAAACATATTACTAAGAAAAATAGCATATCTTCTGAGATGAAGTAGCATTTATTTTTTCAGAGCAACAAGATTGGTGGCCAGTCCATAAAACTCAGGAAAACCTATAGAAAGGTTATGGAGATTATTTGTGAAGTCTAATCTTGTTGGTGTCATGTGGAGTAACAAGGTTTGTCACAGAAGGAATTGGTGTAGGCATGGCGTCTGCACTAGAGGAGAAAGGTGGGATATCCAGAAGAAAGGACTGCCTACTGACCACCTTCTCCTCCAGCCGTCAAGGCTTAGTGGGGGAAGACTAGAAGGCAGGGAAGGGAATGTGACTGCGTGCATTGGGCACAGACCTAGTACATAGATGGAGCTCATTCCACAAATGCAGAATGAATGAATGAATGAGAAAAGAGACACATTTGTGGCACAGTCGTCCCTCAGTATCTGTGGGGGAGTGGTTCCAGAGCCTTTATGGGTACCAGAATCCACCAATGCCCACGTCCCTTGCATATAACCTGCACACGTCCTCCTGTATACGTTAAATCATCTCTCAATCACTTATAATACCTAATATTAATACCTAATGATATAAATGCTGTGTAAATAGTTGTTAGACTGTATTGCTTAGGGAATAATTACAAGAGAAAAGTGTGTACATATTCAGCAGATGTGCAACAATCCATTTTTTTCCACATTATTTCAGTTCCTGGTTGGTTGAATCTATGAATGCAGAACCCATAGATATAGGCAGTCGACTGTGTTACGGATCCATCTCCAGAGCTTCCTGAGATGCTGCAGAGTGTGTTTCTGGGTTGTGAGGCAGATTGGATTAAGTGTTATCTAAGAAGACGCCACAAATCAAACAACTTTCCTGGCTTTTAAGGGATCCTGGATGAAGCATGAATAAGAAATGTTAGAAATCATTCAACCCAAATCCCACTTCAAGAGAGAGGTCCTTTCTAGGGCATTGACAGATGAGCAGCTGGTTTGCATTTGAATACTCTGGGGTCAGAGGGCAAAGTAACTTACAGGGAGCCAATTTTACTCTCAGATGGTTCTGTTTGTTTTTCATGATTAGACATAATTTACCCCCTTGGAGCCTTCATCTGAGTTAGTGCTTATAAAATTCAGCTATTATCATTGTTTGGGTATTGCCTTTTTTTCTTCGTGAAAAACACCTAATAGTATAAAGGTTTCCTCCTCCTCCTCCTCTTCTTCTTCTTCTTCTTCTTCTTTTTTAGGTTTCCATTTCTTCTTTTCTCAAGGATAAACTCTGGGGTTGTTTAATACCATATCTTGGGGCTCAGATCCCTAGTGTTCTGGCCCTTCCCCCTCTCTTGCCACGTGACTTGCCAGCCAGGTGAGCATGACTAGTGCTTCTTGTGATCCTGGCTCAATTGTTTCCAGAGAAAGGTGCCTTTCTTCCCTCTGCAGACACAAATGCCCAGAGTAGAGGGCTGAAGTTGTGATTAGATGCCATGCGTGAAAAAAATATAGGGGTACCTAAGTAAAGTCAAATCTAGCTCAGCATTCATTTACTAAAGGAGAGCTCATATTAAGTGATTAAGGATGCAACAAACTTATTTAGAGAAAAACCTGGTAATGCTAAACAGAAATCACAAGAAAGAGAACACTTTCTATGATATTTATTCATGCATTGCCATTTGCTTATCAAAAGGCAAAACCAAATAACCTCTATATCAGGTGGTGCCTGTGGCTCAAAGGAATAGGGCGCCAGCTCCATATGCCGGAGGTGGTGGGTTCAAACCCAGCCCCGGGCAAAACCTGCACCCTCCCCCCCCAAAAACCCTCTATATCTTGAAAACAAAATCATTTCTAGTTCAAATAAATAAGCTAAATTCTTAAAGAATAAGAGACTTATAGGAGATTAAAATAGACTATCAGGTTTTCATTGCACATATTAAGTTTTTAAATTCTTCTTGGATTGTGGGAGGGGGGAAATCAGAGCAGATGAATCTGATTCTCCTTTCTTGAAGCAAGCAATATAATAATGAAGCTAACAAGAAATTAGAAAGCCTTTCTACATTTAAATAAGTTATTGTCAGTGTAAAAATAGCTTCCGAGTAATATTGATGCATGCCCTGTGTTAATGACACACATGAAGAATGTCTCGACTAGTAACCTGACATTTGTACAACCCAGCTTTCAAATTGTTTTCTTAATTTGGGTAATAAGTCTGCACTGAGTGATCCATGTTCTTTTATCCAATTCCTCTTGTTCTCAATGGTACATATTTGCAAAATGACTAGCGAAGGAAGGGATGGTTGTATCTTCTGTACAGCAACTGAGATCTGGATTGCTAGTAGAATAGAAGATATTGACTGTGTCCAAATGACATTGCTAAACTGGGTTGGGGCAATGAGGGCAGGTAGAGAAGAAACAGCTGGAAGAGATTGCCCACACTTGATGAGTCAGCCCAAATGAACAAATATTCCTTAATAGAGTTCTTGATTGCAGGTGCAAAGACTGTTTTTACTAGCACGGGAAGGTCTGAAATTGTTCGCTAAATTGCTACCACATGCTTCCCTTGGCAGCACTGTACAAACAACTCAGTAAGGTTTCATAACCTTGGTGTAACTATGTCTCACAGTTGCATTTGTGTTGGTGTGTGGTGGTGTCTTGCTGAGTGGTGATTATTATTGTTGTTGGGTATCTTGTGTGCCATCTCAAGAATGTCAGAGCTTGAGTTAGAGTAACAAACAAATATTTGTAAATTTCTTGTTAAGCTTGGCAAGAGTGAACGTGAAATCAAAGACATGTTAGTCCAAGTTTATGGGGATAGTGCCATGAAAATAATAGCAGTGTATAAATGGATTAAACATTTTTCTGAGGGGAAAGAAAGCATCACTGATACAGAGAGTTCAGGGCAGCCAGTAATGAGCAGAATTGATCAAAACATTGCAAAAAGTCTCGGCGCCTGTGGCTCAAGCAGTTAAGGCACCAGCCACATATACGTGAGCTGGCAGGTTCGAATCTAGCTGGGGCCTGCCAAACAATAATGACGGCTGCAACCAAAAAATAGCCGGGTGTTGTGGTGGGTGCCAGTAGTCCCAGCTACTTGGGAGGCAGAGGCAGGAGAATTGCTTAAGCTCAAGAGTTGGAGGTTGCTGTGAGATGCCATAGCACTCTACTCAGGGCAACAGCAAGAGGCTCTGTATTAAAAAAAAAAAAAAATTGCAAAAATTCATCCATCAAAATCATTGGCTGACTGTGAGAAGCATAGCAGACCAAGGAAACATCAATGGAGAAACAGGAAAATCTTAACTGAAAATCTTGGCAAATGACTCATCGCTCTTTTATCATGACAATGCACTGGCTCACACGGGCACTGCCTATAAGGGGGTTTTTAGCCAGTAAACAAATAACTCTATTGGAACACCCTCCTGGTCACCTGATCTGGCCCTCGGTAACTTTTTTCCTTACTCAAGTTAAAGGAAATATTGGAAGGAAGACATTTTGATGACATTTAGGGCATGAAGGGTAATATGATGACAGCTCTGATGGCATTCCAGAATAGGGATTCCAAAAGTGCTTTGAAGGGTGGACTAGGCGCTGGTGTTGGTGCATAGCTTCCCAGGGAGAGTACTTCAAAAGTAATTGTAGCACTTTTTATAGGATGAGTTTGCAAACTTAATTATTGAACCTCATATCCTAGAACAGCAATCACCAGCAACACAAGAGGGTGAGTGGTTGCAGGAAATCTTATTGGTTTCCCCTTCCTTTCTCCTTGTAAGTCCCTGATTTTGTGCAGGACCCGCGCCACCTGTTCCTTAGCGCAACCCTATGTATATGGCACACCTCTTGGGTGTGGGACACAACTATAAGAGGGACTCTACCTAACAAATGCAAACATTATAACAACCCAGTTGGTTGGACCCTCACATTAATTTGAAATAAAAAAATAATTAATAAAGCAACTTTCTTTCAGGGAGTCTGGCTGAGACCCATGGGGTGAATTGTGATTACCCGAAGACAATCATGGACCTCTTTTTCTCTTGCTAGTGATTAGTTTAGGCATTTGCACATGAAGAGTTTCTGGCCAGAGAGACAAGAAAAGTCTACTCCTGGGCCTTTTGAAAGGCTTGTAAAGACCTAGTTTCTTACTATGGCCTTCCATGTCTAAACATAATGCCTGGAAATGCAACAGTCATTTTCAAATATGACAGGAGCCAGCCTGAGGACAAAAGCCACATGTTGGAGATGACTGAGCAGGGATGGCAACAGCTGGGGCCCCAGGATACAAACAGCTGAATTAACCAACCACAGAGCTGCCGGCCACGCACTGAACTGTGCCCTCTCCTCCATACATGTGTTGCAGTCTCAATCCCGGTACCCTGAGACGTGACTGTACGCGGAGGTATGGCCTTTAGAGAGATAATAAGGTCAAATAAATTCATATGTGTCAGTGGCCCTAATCCCGTCTAACTTGTGTCCTAATCAGAGGAGGAGTTTACGACACAAAGAGATACCCACGCTCAGAGAAGGCACTCAGGAGAAACCGAACCCACTGACTCTTTGACCTCCAGAACTCTGAGAAAATTAGAGGGCCTGAGATGGAGCCTCATGAGAACATGGTTTGTGGCCCAGAAACAGATGAAGTGGACTGTCCCACATGTAGGCTTAGCTCAGGGACTGTGACCTCAGCTAACCAATCAAATTAACTAGCAACAGATGGAGAAACAAATTTTGAGCAGGTTCAAGGAATGAGAATTTATAACATTCTACATAGTGCTTAGAGCAGGGCAGCATGGGACCTACCCATTTTACAGGCTTCTCCCTATTAACTTAGGTTATCCCAATTGCAAAGAAGGAAACTGGGCAACCACCTTATGAAAAGAGATCAGCTGTCAACATGTAAGTAGCATATAGATGTGTATATAGGTACATATGGCTGCCAAAAAATGGATACAAAGTTTAAGAAAGGAAAAAACTGTATTAAAATTGTGATAATCAGTGTATACCATAACAAAAAATGTTCTGTTGGGCACCTCTTGTAATTGCAGAAATCAAATGTAAGTATTGCAAATTGAATAACAATTTTTTTCTTTCTTAAAATTTGTGTACATTTTTCTGGCACCCTCTGTATATGTTATCAAATAGCTCAGGCTTGGCTCCAAGTTATGAAATAAGTGTTCCTCTCTTGGACTAAATAAAAAATTATTTTTGCTGAACCAAGTGTATTTTTCTGAAGAATGATAGTCAGGCTGACCATAGCATATTTAAAGCTTTCAATGCCAAGGTTCAAACAGCTCCTCTTTTGTCTTTTTTGCCTCCAGAATATTCCCTCATTACTCAGTCTGCTCCCTGTTGAAGCTTCTAAAATATTCATTTGGTCCTCAAACTATTAAAGACGTCCTTTGGTTCACCTGCCCAGCCTATGGTCCCACGTTCCACCTCCAAAAGCTGCTTTGTCCCAGAGGTGCACCCAGCAGCCATGTTTATTTAATATGACATCATTTCTGTTATTGCACTAGGAATAGACAATCAGATTGTCTTTTATGAAAATGTGGAAGTGGAAGCTTAAGGTGCTGATAGCCTCTGCTGATTATTTGAACTGAGGATGCAAGGAAGTGTGAGCTGTGGAGTGGATTGTCTTACACCACACTGATGGGGAATAGAAAAATCTGTCATCCAGACAGGAGAGGGTGAGGCCGATATAGGTACATATGGCTGCCAAAAAATGAGAGAAGCCCAGGGGAGAAAGTACATGGCCAGGAGTGGAGTTGAGGAATCAAGCCTAGGAAGCTTGATCCTGATAGCTTTTTGTTCTTGGTTCAAGGCCATGGCGAGACCCAGCTGCCCATTCTGCCTGGAGTTCCTCAGAACCTTTGTGTCTAAGTTACTCCACTCCCTTTGGCTTACAGTGATTGGGATGGTTTTTTGTTACCTGTATCCAAAATCACGTTGACAAACGCAAAGCGAAGTTCAAACCCTTGGTCCGGCATTCAGGACCATCCCTGATGAGGCTGTTTGGTATTGTTTCCTTCTTCACATCCTCCTGCGTTCCTGTGTGGCATGTCACTGGTGCTGGCTCCTTCTGTCCTCCTCTAACACCCTGTACATCTCTGGCTATTGCCTTGTTTCACATCATTTCCTCTACTGACAATGCTCTTCCTTCCTCTTATTGGCGTCCCAGGATCCTACACATTTTGAAAGGTCAACTCAAGTTTTTCCTTCTATGTAAAGTCTTCTACAAGCTTTCCAGAAGCTTCCATAACACTCATTTGTGTGACCAACTGTTAAAATGCAGCAATAACTTTTGGTAATGGGGAAAAATAAGAAGGTTTCAAATAGACACCTTGATGACAGAAACTAACACCAGAGTCTGGAAATAAAAAGCCAGACTATGGAACACATTTCAGAAAGCCCGAAAAGTAGGGTGGTACCAAAAAATACATTGATGGCTTAGCATTGATTAGATAATAATCTAATTGTTGGAAAACATAAAATGTGCATGTTTGGAGGACATTTTTATTCAGCTTAATTAGCAACACTTACATTGAATATGATAAAATAATATCAGATAGAAAGGAGATAGCCTTGATAGGAGAGTTTGATAGCCTAACTACCCTTCTTCAGAAAGTACACTTGGTGCAGCAAAAATAATAAGATAGATAAACAAGGGTATATAAAGGAGAAGTTGGCCCCTGAGACATTAGAGAAGGTGGGAGTCACAGGAGTGGGAATTGGTAGGGTAAAGAGGATGAGAAAGAGATGAGAAGACAATGGCAGGTGTTTCTTCCTCTGAGCTTTTTGGATAAAAATAAACTTTGACACTGTCTCCTCTCTTAGGGAAGAAAAAGGATAAGTTGTAAGGATGAATCGAATAAAGAACACTCAGATGACAAGGCGGGCAAAGGCAACTGTTTCTCCAGCATTGTAGACTTAGAAGCCCTGGACTGTGACCCAAGGCGGGGTATTCCTGTCCTTATGATCCGAGGTGACCAATTAGTATGTTAGATAGTCAACGTGTGGATCCTTAGAAACCTGTCCACTCAACAACACTCATTCAACAAATAATTACTACACTCCCTATCATCAGATGGCTCATTAACATAAGAAGCAGTAACACCCATCTCCCTAGTATATGACGGAAACCCACAACCAGAATTCTATAATAATGGCAATAAACATCACTTGGTCAATCCCATGCTGACGAGGCTGCTTCTTTGACTCACCATTGACCTTTGGTCCCTGGTAGCTCCTACCCAGATTGTCTCTCAGCTTGCTCAAGGCTTTCGATGAACCAGCAGTGAACCAGTGATTTGTCTCTGGGCTTGAGTTCTTTTTTTCCCTGAGAACCTGCTCCCAAAAGTTGTTTAAGATAAGCAAAAGTATGAGCTTGCCTAGGCATTTCTCCTGGTTGCCAAGTGGAGATAGCTCTCTAGAGGGTTTGAAGCCTAGAACATATCATATCTATTTCCTCTTCTTTAGCATTTTTATTCAGTCAAATCAGAATATTAAAGGCAGGCCTACAGACACATGAAGAAATGCTCATCATCCTTAATGATCAGAGAAATGCAAATCAAAACTACTTTGAGATATCATCTAACCCCAGTAAGATTAGCCCACATAACAAAATCCCAAAACCAGAGATGTTGGCGTGGATG
>CAUYON010012808.1:0-25525 GCA_963573935.1 Arctocebus calabarensis
AAAGTTTGATCTCTTCTGATCCTATGTGGATACCCTTGATTGCCTTTTCTTCCCTAATTGCAATGGCTAAAACTTCCATTACAATGTTAAAGAGCAATGGAGACAATGGGCAACCTTGCCTGGTTCCTGATCTAAGTGGGAATTATTTCAATTTAACTCCATTCAATACAATATTAGCTGTGGGTTGAAGTTATAATTTTTATTATCCACATTTTATAGATGACAAGACCAAGGTTAAGATGATAATGAAACCCATAGAGATTAAATACTTTGTCCAAGGTTATGTACCGAGTAAAAGGATGGAGCCAGGACATGGATCCAGATAGGCTGACTTAAATACAGGTCTGAAATGCCTTTCTCTGCTATGCTGCCACTATTCTCTAATGTAGTGTGGGATACGAAATCCTCTTTAACACTTGATGAGGTCATGGAGCTGGGAGGAAAATTCCAGAAAAAAAAAGTCTGGCTGAGACAAAGGGATGGATTATAGGGAGGTGTTCCTTAAGCTCTGAGGCATGGAATTCTTATATCTGAGAAGACAGAGTTCTCATAATGGCTTATCCAGGCCACACTTTGGAGATTTAAAAGTCTGTGATAGCTCAGTTTCAGGCTGTGTTGTTATGATTTATAACCAGGATTCAGCCCCTCACAGAGCAGTTATGTGCCACTCCATTCAGACTCTGGTACTCAAGAGGACTGCCCCTTGTCATTTCAACCCCAGTTTAATAGGAAACACAAGCCACCTTTGAGATGACAGACCTTCTAACCATGGATGAGTTCAGCTCCTCTGCTCTGCAGAACTTGTGATTTCTATTTTTAAACTTTGGTAAGGCAGAAGGCATGCTGGGTGAGTTTTGTCCCAGGCCTCCTGCTAGACTGGGTTTGCCATACAAACCAGACAAAGAGACAACTTAACAGGCCAATTAGCCAGCAGCAGTCCATCAGCTGAATAAACGATGTGAGCGACAGCAAAGGGCCATCTGTGCTGCAGACAGTAAGCAGCCCACAGTATTAACTTTTCTTGTCTTAAAGCTCTGGAGTGTAATCTGTCATTTATTCTATCAGGATGGTCATACGCCTTGATTTTCATTATAAGATAGTGACCAACTTACCTTTGGCAAAGCAAAGAGCTCTCATCTTAATTGGCTATAGAGGAAATCTGTTTTTCAAGTCATCATAAAGTAATACTAACATGAACCTGCTAGCAAACCTCTGCTTGTGAGGAATGATTTTTATCAAAAGTTGCCTCACAGTTGCATATTACAGAGCAGAATATTTTAAGAATGTAAACCCTGCAATTGATCTGCCTCAGCTGATATTTCAGCTCTCCCCTCTCCCTAGCTCTTTGGTTTTGGACTAGAACCTCTCTGATCTAAGTTTCCTAGTTGGTAATGGGAATAACAATAGGAACCATGAAACGGAATTATTGGAGGATTAAATGAGATAATCCATATAAAGTGCTTAGAACACTGTCAGGCATAGTGGAAAATTTTAATTGATGTTGGTTGTATTGTTGTGAGATATTCTAAATTGTATCATCACAGTTTTTACAGATGATCAAACAAAGGAAGAGGAAGTAACTGGACCAAACTCACATATCTTGTGTTGAACTGAATCAGGATTCATTCTTGGGCTGTCTGACTCTACAGCCTTAGAATTCTCTATGTGCTTTACTGAAATCTACTCCTTGTAGAACAGCTTTAACGGACTTGTTTTTTGGCATTGTGCCAACCACCCACAACAGAGGATATTATGAGACAGACTCGTTATGTCTGTAATTGTAGCTATTGAGGGGATCATGTCAGGAACGCTGTCTACCACATCACATGGAAGTTTATGCATTCATGGGACAAATTCCTTGGGAATAAGATTTCAAAAAAAAAAACTATACTTCTTTCTGAACAAGTCATGTGTTGTATTTTTCTTATGCAGAACTGTAACTAATCATAATCTTTGTTTGGGGCTGTTAAGAAGCTTAGAATTCAATTTTTAGCCATTTTCTACTGTTTTCATGTAATAATGTTATTTCAGATTTATGATATTCTTTTTCTTATTTTCACTTTATTCTGATTCCTTTGGTACTAGAGTTTATTCCAGAGAATAGTGTATGTTTTTATAAACTTCCACAATGCCTTTATGGAATTAAATAAGAATGAAAGTAATTTTAAA
This sequence comes from Arctocebus calabarensis, assembly GCA_963573935.1. Classification (NCBI taxonomy): domain Eukaryota; kingdom Metazoa; phylum Chordata; class Mammalia; order Primates; family Lorisidae; genus Arctocebus; species Arctocebus calabarensis. The sequence continues at coordinate 2,170 of CAUYON010012808.1, forward strand.
AATCTAAAAATATAGTTCAGTACATGTTGATTTCTTTTCTTGGGCTTGGTTTTTGCTGGTCTTAATGAGACAGATGCCATTATTTTCCCAACGTTGGATAAGTCCTTCTGAAACACTTGAGTATGATTACTCAATTTCATGATGTTGATTATGTTAATAACAAGCAAAGGGCACACAAATTTAAAATACAGAAATTTATGAAAATAAAAAATTCATAATAAAACATATGCTTTTCTTTGTATACATAAATGTTTGGGTGGTGGGAATAGAGAAAGTAAGAGGAAGAGAATCAAGAGAGGGAGCAATTTCATCAATTTATATACATCTTCAAAAGCCCTCTCTCTTCATTCAAAGTTGGTTCAGGTTTCCCTTCACTAACCTCTCTGCTGTCTTTGCATTTATTACACTGCAATGTTATGAGGATTGTTTCTTGTTCTTTCTTACCTGCCTGGCATAGCACCATAGTACCTAGAAGATAGATAGATAGTTGCATAAATGGATGGATGAATAGATGGATACATGAATAGATAATACAGACTCAATACATGTTTCCTTCTTTTTTTTTTTTTTTAAGAAAGAATCTCACTTTATTGCCCTGGGTGGAGTGCCGTGGTGTCACAGCTCACAGCAACCTCCAGCTCCTGGTCTTAGGTGATTCTCTTGTCTCAGCCTCCTGAGTAGCAGGGACTACAGGCGCCTGCCACAATGCCCAGCTATTTTTGTTGTTGTTGTTGTTGTTGAAGTTTGAGTTCGAACCTGCTACCCTCGGTATATGAGGTCAGCACCCCACCCGCTGAGCCACAGGCTCCATCCTCAATAAATTTTTCTTGAATGAATGAATCAAGGACACTTAACAGAATGGGGTAGGTGAAAAACTTGCAGTATTTATGAAAGAGTAACATGTACATTATGTGCAGTAAGTAAAAAATGTCAAAGCCAAGCAAGGATAGAGATTCTAAGCAAAGGAAACAGTGTGTGCAAAGTCTCGAAGTTGTGAGAAAGCATAGTGTGTTTGAGGAATTGCAAATATTGCAATTTGGCTTCAATTTGGATAAAGGGGGAAGAGAACAAAATGAACTTGGAATGTGAATTTTGTCTTGAGTACTATGGAGTGCATTGATAAATTTTAGGTACGGAAAGGGGGCAGATTCTAAGATGATCACATATGTACATTAGAGAGATTACTTTGACTCCAGTGAGAGCTGTGGATTGATGGCAGGTATTGAGGAGGTTATTGCATCAGTACAGGAGAGAAATGATGAAACTTTTAATTAATCGGGTAGTTTAAATTGTATGGAGAGGAGGCATGCACCTGAGAGATTTTAAGATGATAGATCAACGGCCTTAATGATCAATTGCATGTGGAGGATGGTGGAAAGGAAGGAGTCTTTAATGCTTGTTGTGTTTCTATGTTGGTTAACAGGGTGGATGTTGGTGTAATTTCCCCAAAGAAAAAAAATGAAAGAATAAGAGTGGGGAAGACTTATTAAGTCAACTTGGCACAGTGAGCTTGAGATGCCATGAGTATAGCCAAATAAAAAAGACCTGCTCTTACAGGGATCCAGAGTTCCAAAGACTGGGACATATGGTGGCACAGTTGATAGCTGAAGGCATGAGCGGGATATTTCCCAAGAAGATTAGAAGAGGGTAAAGAGAGGGATTAGAAGAGGGGGATGAGCAGACAAAGAGGATCCAATGAAGAAGCTAGGAAAGATAGACAGAGTCAGAGGGAAATATTAGAGAGGCCAAGCCAAAAAGCAAACATACAAACAGAAATTAGGAAATGAGGAGAATCTTGCATTTCCAGCCATCTGATAGACTAGAAATCTTGAACAATTTTCCTTCTGAGAACAAATTCTGGATAAAATGTTAAAAACATATTTTCACACAAAATTCTGAACTGGTAAATAAGTAAGAAATCCTCAGAAGCAAAAATCATAATGAAGGTGTGGATGCAGACAGACAAGCTGACACTGAAGTCCATTTTCTCCAAGAAACATCTGAGGAATCCCAGAGGCCTTGAGATTTCATGTTGATAGCCATATAGCATACCTAAAGAAAGAGACAATAAGGTGAAGAATTCTCATAAGAAACCCTGCAGAAATGTGAAGCTTCTAGGATAAAGACAAAAGATAAATTAGTCAGCCTCGCAGGAGAGGGAAACGAAAAATCTTGTCTACTTTGACCTATTCCTACTTGATAAGAAGAGGAGGAAAAAAATGTCCCCTAAGAACATGGAAGCAGAAACTGAACCTTTGATGGTTTGAATATGAAATCATAGTAAAGAACAAAGGAGAAAAAATACAAAATACTAAAGTAAAAATTAAATATGGCACTGAAACAATAATGAAGAGAAACAGTGGAGATCTAAGTCACATCAACAATGATAATAGATTCTAGAATTATCAAGCAAAGAACAAAAATAAGTATGTGAAAGAAACAAAAGTGGGCATTGAAAATAGAGTCAAAAGTGCAAAATATTACTAAACAAAGTTATGGAAGGAGGCAAGGAATAGAAGGAGAGGCACCATTTCAAATTGTATAGCAAATTTTTACAGAATTGGTGAAAAAGAGAAATCCTTAACTTTAGGCAACCTAACAAATGTCAAATAGGATGTGTTCCAAGACACAGTAGTGATATTGAATGCCCCAAATAAAAATTAGATAAGAAAATACACTAGTAAAGAAACTGTAAGCACATCCTATTTCTCAAAAGAAATGGACAATACTATAACATGTTTAATGCACTCAGAAAACAGAGCAATGGATCTAGGGTCATTTACCCAGAAAAATGATTTCCAAGAATAAGATCAAAATACATTTTCAGATTAACAAGAATTTTTCATTGACAGTAGAGAATCATCTCTTCTTAAAAGTTCTAAATTATGTACTTCATAAAGAAGAAGGATATGGTTCCAGATGGAAAGCATGTGATACAAAAAGGAACAGTATACAAGGAAATTAATAATTATGTGGGTGAACACAAGTCTTTAATAATAACACTAATATCTATTTCTTGGGTTTTTAAAAAAAATAACATTAATATCTATTTCTTGGGTTTTTAAAAAAAATACTGGAAATGTGACCAAAAAAGTGCATATTAGTTATAAATTATCAAGGACTAATTGAGATACAGTGATCTTAGGCTCTTATTGGAAGACAGTGAACAGTACTGATTATCTTTAAGGTTTTTTAAGTACCCATGTTAAAATGACCCTAGATCCATTGCTCTGTTTTCTGAATGCATTAAACATGTTATAGTATTGTCCATTTCTTTTGAGAAATAGGATGTACTTACAGTTTCTCAGTGTATTTTCTTATCTAATTTTTATTTGGAGCATTCAATATCACTACTGTGTTTTGGAACACATCCTATTTGACATTTGTTAGGTTGCCTAAAATTAAGGATTTCTCTCTTTCATCAATTCTGTAAAAATTTGCTATACAATTTGAAATGGTGCCTCTCCTTCTATTCCTTGCCTCCTTCCATAACTTTGTTTAGTGATATTTTGCACTTTTTGACTCTATTTTCATGAGACAATCACCAAAACAACTTTAAAAAAATTTATTTTATCTTTTGAAATTATGTGTATTTTGACAAGATATCTTAAAGTCATTTCTGGAATATTGGCCTGCACAAGGCCCTGGATCCAATCTCCAGGACCTCAACCTGTGTTTAAAAAAAGACAAAGAGAAAGAAAAGCAAAAGGGAAAATAAAGTCATTTCTGGAAAAATACATGGATACATAAATAAACCAATAAACAGACTTTAAACTAAAGGGACTAGTCAATTGTGTCAAAGGCAAGGGGAGTTTAAGTTAAGGAGTAAAGTGTCCCTTTAATTTGGAAACTAGAAGACCCTTTGGTAAACCATAACTCTGGTAAAAGGAGTTTCAATGTGGTGATGAGGATGGACTTTTATCAACTAATTGGAAGATAATTGTTGGTCAGGAAATGGAGACAGCAAGCATGATGCCTTCTCTTGAGAATTTTAAGCATAAAGGGAAAACAAAATAGGGAAGTGACTGAAGGTGCATGGAGAATTAAGGACAGATTTTGTTTTAAGTTTAGAGTGACTGACTGGGAGCACTTGAAGATTATGGAAAAAGAAAGATAATTGAAGGGTCCATGTGATGGTTCCATGTCCCCAGGACAGTAAGTGGAGTAAAATTCAGAACACAGGCTGGAGAGGATAGTTAAGAGGGATGACACCCCTCCCTTAACAATAAAAACTGGTAAGGATAATCGTGTGTGTACACACATGCATACAGTGTCTAAAGGACACTAAAATAAGTGAAAGAGAAAGTAGCTTGGAAAAGTGCTTAAGAAGAGTGGGGAATGTTCAAAACAGTTGTTCTGGGGAGTGGAAAGGAAATAAAGACTCAGAACTCTTAGACATTCAGGGCTCATTGAGGCTCAACAGGCCAGATGTGTAGGAAAACATCATGCAAGATAGTACAGATTTTCATGAGCAGAACTCAGCATGGCATCCATGGAGAAAACAGAAGTTTGAACTTAGAGTTGGGATCTTGCTGGCTGTTGGGTCAAAAGCACATACAAGAACACAGAGGTGCATTGACAGTGAAACTAATGAAGTTTAAGCTCCAAGGCCTTCTCCACACATGCCTAAGAGGGCTCAGCAGAGTATTCACATGATTATACAGTTTCCTAAATTTTGCAAAAGATACTACATTTAATTGATGACTCTTTGTTTCCATGCTAACGTCATGTCGGCCATACTTCCAATCCTGTCAAGTCACCACCATTTTTATTATCTAGGTTCAGGGAAGTTGAGTTAAGGATTGGGTAGTAGAATGTGCTTATGTGATTAGCAGACACTTCCACTTACAGTTAAGTTACGGTTATATAGTTAATTCCAACCTAGGATTGGTTTTCAGAAAACTCATGCTGCTCCTTGACACTTGACGCCTAATGCAGATTTAGGGCCAGGAGTCGTCCTGTGGGATGTGTGTATTCTGTAGTGCCCAGCACTACTAGGACATGGGTAGTGGTTAATAAGTGTTGATAATTCAAAGAGGATTGAAGATTAGTCATTGCAAAAGAAAACCTGAAATGCCAAGAAATCTTGGCATAAGAAGCTTGATAGAAAATTTCCCCTAACTTGACAGTAATTTCCAGATTTACATGGCATTACCATAACAAGTTGTCAGCCTCAAACTAAACTATTAATATGAAAGTTAACTTTTGATTAACCAAACTAGATACCAGCCTGTATTCATAGTGATCCCATTCACAGTGATTCTAACCTGCCAGCAACTGCTTCAATTTCTCTTTATTGTAACTTGTGCCTGCATATTCATGTATTGCAATTAATTTATCATGATTATTAGTAAATATTTCTCTTTTATTATAGTTAGGTCATTATATTAATATTTAAATAACTTATATGCTCAAATAGATCATACCTATAATGGTTTCTAGATAATGAAGGGATCTTATAAATTATTTGCTATAAAAAGATGCATTGATTCTGGTTAGGTTGAGAACCACTGATCCAGCCCTACTATGCATTTGGGGCTTATATTTCATGCTTAGGACTCTGCTCTGTGTCTTTTACTTCCACGTTTTCTCCTTCAACTCACCATCTTCAACCTTCCTCGCCAACTTTGCAGAGAGAGGTGCTGTATATACTGGTCTGTCTCGGGCCACTCTATTCTTCCTGTGGGGTGGATGTACATCCATCTCAAACCATTTTTATCACTCACTCTGGCCTGCTTTCTGTTCCTTGGAGTTATTAATTTGTTCCTGTCCTAGGACTCTTGTATCCTTTCCTCCCCAAATCTTTTCATGGGTAATACCTTCTTGTTTTCAGGTCTCCACTGTAATATCGCCCCTCCAAAAGGCCTTCTCTGAGCACTCTCCTCATCAGTTCTCCATTTTCCTGTTGTCTCTCTCATAACCCTTACCTCATTCTAAAATTGTGCAAGTGTTTACCTTGTCAGTTAACTTACTCCCTCCCCCATGAAAATATGACTTTATAACAGCGGGAATCTGCTTTTTTTCAGCTCTGTATTCTCAGCATATAAATAGTGTCTGCCACAGAGTAAATGTCCAACAAATAGTTAATGGGTAAATTAATGAACCATTGTATTAGTTTGCTAAGGTTATCATAACAAAATACCACAGGCAGATGGTTTAAACACAATTGATTTTCTCGAAGTTCCAGAAGTTAGAAGTCTGAGATCAAGGTGCTGGCAGGGTTGAGCTTATCTGAGGCCTCTCTGTGGCCTGCAAGTAAAAAACCCTCTTGCTGCCTCTCTACAGGTCATCCCTCATTCCAAGTGCCCTCCAGTGACTTTCAGTCTGTGTCCTAATGTCAGCTTCTTATAAATACAATACTATCCTGGATTTTAAAATGAGTAAGCCTCATTTTAGGTTAGTGACCTCTTTAAAGACATGAACTCTAATTATAATTACATTCTCAAGTAGTGGGGGTAGAGACCACAGCATAAGAGTTTTTGAGGGTCACAGTTCAGCCCATAGCACCATGATTAGGCCATCCCAGTCCTACATGCACTTTTAGCCTCAGGAAGCCCTCAGAAAACAGCCTTGGCCAACTCATCATTAAGTCTCCCCAAGTGCCTAGGATAGAGCTTTAGTTTCTAACTCTCCTAAAGCATAGATAGAATGAATTTTCTTGAGCCAGCTCTGAAGTAAAACAAGAAGCACCACCCCCTACTTCAGCCTCCACCTCTCTGTATCTTTGGGACTGGAGTCATAGATGTTTACCTGGCTCTCTATGTGCTTGACCATCATTGGACAGGTGAGGCTAACTCCCCCTCAGTTGTGAGGGGCTGCACGATGCAGAAAAAATGCCAGTGGGAGGAGGTCTGGGGCAGGGTGCAGTCAGCCTGCACCATCTGCAGCTGTCTAGGATCAGATTTCCAAATCACCTGCTCTGACCCAGGCTTCAGGAACTGAGCTGTCAGACAAAGCGCTGTAATGAACCCAGACTCATCTACACCTTCCCTGTCTATCTCCTAATTGAGGTTTAATGGCTTTGGTCACAGGAGGGGGGCTTTTCCTGCCTTTCTAGACTTAGATTCTTTCATCTGAGCATCAAGCCAATTAGTTTAGCATCTGGGGTAATTGACAGAAGTCAGGCCTGACTGCATGGAATTCCCAGGCCAGGGAGGTCTTTGTGGTGGCTGTGGGTAAATGGGTGTGTGTGTGGGAGGGGGGGTTCACTGTTACTAGGTTGCAATTTTAAAAATGGGAACTGAGGTAGAGATATGGGAAGTTGGAGTATATGTGCCTTTATGATTTAAATTACATATCACCTTTATTTACACTTTTTGTTTTTATCTTCACTGATTCCTATATTCATTGGTTAGGGAAAAAATTCACTATTAAAATGGATATGGTGACTGATTTGAGCCTCCTAAAGGATAAGCCTACCTTATCCTTCCAGTGTAATTTATAGCTTGTTTAAAAACAAGATTCAGAAATGTGATTATCACACTGAGTGGTATTTCTTCTTGCAATCATAAACCTTCATTATCCTGACTCATTACCCTTCCCTTTTCCTGCTGCCCGATCACCAACCTCAGCCAAAGAAGTTCCACTAAACAGATTCCTTGAGATCAGGTGAACTAAACTTGGGGTTAGGAGTCTCTAACCTCTGCAGATATATTTGGTTCCTAGGATCTTGAAGCTCCAGTGATGAGAAGAATGTTTTGTGAGTAATCAACAAGCACACATTACTGATTCAGGCCCATCGGGCAGGTCCCCTTTCTCTGAGTTGTCTCCACACTGCACTGTAGAGGCAGCGAGCAGCTTGGAGATGGTTTATAGTCTGGTAAGTGGATGCTCTACAGCCAGCTCCTGATGAGATTTTTAGCTCTGCTCTAGACCAGGGAGCACACACTAGATGATTGCTCCAAGTCCTAATGGACTTGGCTGTGGAGCCACTGGTTAGCTCAGGTTTCCCTTAAACTGTGAAACAGATTATAACCTTCAACAATGTTGTTTTAAGAAGGTGTGCTTTAGTACATACTTACTGAACTACTAGAAGTGTTCTAGGCCCAAATGGAAAAAGGAAGTGGAAGGTGGATTGGAAAGCCCAAGAATGAGTGTGTCCTCTACTATGTCATATTCCACCTTGAACCCAAGGTGGCTGCCTGCAGGTCATATTCAGGAGGGAAGCAGCAGACATGCACAGGCATCCTGTTTAGATATTCAGACACAGATAAGTAAAAAACCATAAGAGTGATATATGTGTATAGGCCTTTAAAAGGCCATTCCAATCATCAACCTGTATTTATTAACCTATTTGGATCCCTCCAGCACCACACCAGCTCACTGTGGAGCCTACAAAGAAGAGAACATACAGTGTTTGCCCTCAAGGAAAAAGAGGAGTACAGTAGAAAAGTGAGCAAAAATTGCAGAACCAGACAGGCTCCAAATAAGTATTAAGTTATGGAATTCAGAGTAAAGTACTGTGAGGAGGTCAGGAGTTAAGAAAGATGAAGACAACCATGAACATTTATGGAGTGATTACCGTATGTCAACACTCTATGAATACCTGATGGGCATTATCTTACATTATTAAGTCTCACAGCACTCTATAAAGTCATTACTATTATATTTCCTACAAATGAGGTAACCTATGCATGAAGAAGAAACTTCACAAAGTTACATGCTCAATAAGCTACTTGCTCCTTTTCTTTGACAAAAAAAAATTATTCGTGCATAGATATTCAAAAGACTATGCTAAAAAATACCATATAGTCACCACCCAGCTTGAGATATGTTACTGATATAGAGGAAATCCCCGAATCCCCCTTCCCTAATCACATCTCTTCCTCCTCTCCCTGGAGTTAACACCTCCTCCTAAATTTAAGAGTCCAATTTCTAAACTATTACCCTGAATTATATCTCAAAAGAATTAATGAGTATACTAACCATCAGAAACTTGTTGTGGGCTTTACTGTCATGGATGTGGTTGGGATTTATATCAGCAAAGAGAAGAAGTTTCCAGGCAAGGGGAGAACATAGAGAAGGCAGGGCCAGAGGCTGGAGTGGGAGGAGAGCTGCTGGAAGCCTAGAACACAGGAGACACGTTGGGGATGCTCAAAATTATAGCTCTCACTGGACATAGTGGCTCATGCCTGCAATCCTAGACTTTTGAGAAGCCAAGATGGGAACATCACTTGAGGGCAGGAGTTTGAGATCAGCCTGATTAGAGTAAGATCCTCTTTCTCCAAAAAATAGAAAAATTTGCTGGTGGAATGTGGCTGTAGTCACACACTGAGGCAGGAGGTTCTCTTGAGTCCAGGAGTTAAAATCTGTAGTTAGCTATGGTGATGTCATAGAATTCTAGTCTGGACAGCAGAGTGAGACTATGTCTCAGAAAAAAAAGAAAGAAAGAAAGAAAAATTACAGTTCTCATATAGTCAGATCATGAACAGCCTTGACCAAGACACATGCTATGTATATCCAGGAGAATTAATGTAGCAAATACAGCAGATACAGAAAACCTGGACCATTTTACAAGGAACATTGATACATCTTAAGTGTGACTCTGAAGGAGATAAGTCTTCATTCCACTGCCTGTTTTAGTGACACCTGGGTTCCACTGTAAGAACCAGGCTTCTTTGCTTCCTAGAAAGGCCTAAAGAGGGGCTGCACTATTTCTCCAAGAGTCCCCAATTCCATAAAGTACCAATGCTATAGTCTCTTGTACTTTCTTTAATATTATTTCTATCATCAAATTTCCATAGAAGCTTCAGCTAGAATCCCAGCTTCTTGACTTTTCATTGTTTATGAGTTAAAATCTACATTTTCTAGTCTGATATATAGGGAAGTATTTTTATGTTTTGTCTTCTGTTTACCACTCCAGCCTCTTTGCCCATCACTAAGTTCAAGCCATTCCAGGGATTCTTATTCTCTGCCCAAACAGGCTGATACTTTCCTACCACTCTAGCCAATATGACCTCCCATTTCCTTTACCACTTACAGCAATCCTACATTTTTGTCAAGATAAAACTCATATGGCACATCCTATAAGATGCCTTCCCACACTTCCTCAATGTTCAATTGATTTCTTTCTCATCTGGGGATATGATAATCTGCAGACATAGTTTTCTGATACTAGGTATCCTACTGTATGATAATTACAGGTTCATATATCTGTCTGCACAGCTGGATTGTAAATTTCTCAAGAACAGAAACTGTATCTCTGACTGCCGTACAACTTATAAAACTTTACATATTTCTTTCTAATCATTTATCTTGAAAGATAACAGAGTGCCTATAACCTAGTCACTTCAGAGTGGTGCTGAAGAGAGGTTTGGACATATATCCAGAATCACCTTTTACTCACTTGATTAACCTTTAATCTACTCCCAGTAGTGGAATCCGTTTGGGGAAAAATACTGTTGTGACCACACAACATCTGTGAGTGTGAGTCAGGAAGTTCATGTGCACACTGTGCCTGCCATTCCCACAATTAGACACAACTCAAGTTAAGACCGTTTTCTGCCTGGATCACTTCAGGAGGATGGTACCCATATTCAAGGGCTTTGCTCATGATTTAGCTCTGTAAAGCCATAATTATAGATTCTCTAAAACTGTCATGAAGACCTAGGATTTGACTATGCTTGAACAAGTGCCTGCAAACCACACAATCCAAGCACTTGCCACATACAATATCAAAGCAACAATTTTCAAAAATTAATCTGCATCTGATGCCAAGTAACATGTGTTTTGCACTTTCCTTACTAACAAAATATCCATCTGCCTGGGAGCTCTAGATGTGACTATATATTTTTAATTTTCTTTATAAAAGGACAAAGATTTTCAATTACAAACACATAAAACCTTCATGAAGGCAATTAAGACAAAGAGCTGTACAATGGAAATTGTATGGCATGCAGGATGCTGATCATCTCTGAGTTACCAGTGACCTCAGGGAACATAGCAAGAACCAAGGAGCTCCTCATTTGTTTTCTTCTCCTTGGCCTCCAAAGCTGTGCAATACTCTACCTATTCCCACCTCTCTTTACTATCTCAGCTCTAAGTCAAACTTTGGAAGCCTTAAGGACTTAATGCTGGAGCAGAGAGTTGCTTTGGAAGACTAGTGTCTGTGAATTATGCCCTTTCAGCTTTGCTTTAAGTAGACTTTCCCAGGTGACCTTGGGAACCTAACCTTGACTAGTAGCACTGTTAATATTCGAAGATACATTCTCAGTTGAAAAAATAGTCTTGTAAAATAACCCTTTAAATATAACCCTTTTCCTAGGCTGCCTTTATCCAATTCATGTTGAAGAAAATAAGTTCACATGTCTGTCTCCCCTAGACAGAAGGAAACTTTTCATAATAAGAAATGAGGCAGCTGACTGCTGTAGTGCATTCCTGTAGGACAGACAGTTGTTCATTTGTCACAAGTTAATACATCTGCCCAGAACAGATTTTTATGGTGCTGATGAGACATATGAAGCACTGTTGAGGTTCTCAACATTTCAATAAGTCTCTTGCTTGTTGCAAACTAATCAGTTCATGATGAATTATTTTATTACCTATTTAAACACATGCATCTTCAGATGAAGATAAAAGGTCAATTTTAAAATGGTTGACATCTGGGTCTCTATTTTCACTGTGGGAGTTTTATTAATTTCACCAATAAACATGGATTTTAATTTTCTCTCAGCAATAATTTTCAGATAAATTTGTCTGCATGAGAACTAAAATAATAGAGTTGGAAATCACTCTAAATATTGTACCCTCTGTCAAAAGTCCTTTTAGACTTCAAAAGAGAATGTTGTCCAGATATGTGGAAGTTACTTCCCTGGAAAGGAAGAGAGAATCAGAAATTACCAGGAGAGATTCAAGTTGCCTTGCTCAACCTGATTGTCCCATTGCTTCTTTGACAAGTCTTCATACATGCATGTATGTATCTAAGGTCGCACACAAAGAGCAGAAAGGAAGGCCACAGAAAGAGAGGAAGAGAAAAAGGAGGAGAAAAGAAAAATATCACTAAATAAGATAATGTTCTGTATTTTTCAGACTATATGTTATTTAAAATGTTTTAGGAGTTCATGATTTTCTTTATACCTTTAAACCAAGGATAGACACCCTTGCCTTTGTGAATTGAAGTATTAAGTGCTGATGAGTCCAACTAATTCATCATCAGTGTAGAATAGTTGAGCCTCTTAGTTCCAAAGAAGGACAATCTCTTGAGGGGAGTCTCACAGCCAGCTGGTGGCAGATAATGCTTCTTTTTTTCTCTCAAATATCTTAAGGTTCTTGAGGAAAGAAGAGATGCTGCACTCATCTTTGAACCTGTCCTATAGCTAGCACTGTGTCTTATCCCTTTTATATTACTAACAAAGTCCCACTGAATGACTGCAGGCCCAATTATGATTTGCTCCTCTCCAGAAAGCTACCAAATGCAACTGAGACTGGGAAAGTTGACCCTTCTGGAGTAGAGCAAACATATCTCTAACTCACAGTACATCGCATCACATCACAATACCTGGGCCAACACTTCCCAGATTTCAGGGACTCTTCCAAGTGCTTTTTGTGTGCTAACACATTGAATTCTGACACTATGTGATGGACACTTCTCACAACACTGTGATCAACATCATCAATTTTGTTTTACCAATGAGGATGAAGGCAAAAAAAGAGTCAAAGTAAATAGTACAGGACTATATAGCAGGGAAGTTGCAGAACCAGGATTTCAACACAGATTGTCTCCCTCTGTGGGCTGTGCTGTTAAACACCATAAGCTACTGCCTGTGGATATGACAGGTGTGAGAAGGGAAACATTCTCGCAGCAGCATCAGTAGCAACAATAAAATCTCTTCAATTTTGAAAAGGAACCTTACCTTGATGAAATGTAGGTGAGTTCTTAAAAATATGTCTCCTTCCATCAAATTTCTCTACAGGAGGAAGACACCTATTGTAAGTTTGTGAGTCTGTTTGCTTGTGAAGTTTTGCTACAGTGCCCAGTACATACAGGGCTCTGGCCACATTAAGTGTTTACTAACAGGAAATAGCAGAGATAGATGCTAACACATTGCAAATTTAGAACTGTACACGATTCCAGTACTGTTGGCATACTATCTCATCTCAAGGGACAATTAAAAACAAAAATTTAATACATATCTATGAACATATGTGTTTAATATGTGCATATGCTAATATAAATCTTATATATACACATGGGATCTGCACCTACTAGATGCTGAGTACACATTTTATCTTATTTATTCCTCCCTTACTGATAATCACTAAGTAACACAGTAAGGACTCAAAGTGAAGGTGGCCTGGCTCCAGCCCTGAGGATCCCTAATCACCAAAAGACATGGCCTCTGTTAGTTGGTAGGTACAATGTCATTTCCTCTACTAACTCCACCTCTTAGAGCCCAAGTTTTATACTGCAACATGTAAGTAAGAAATGCTTCTCTGTCATATTATCATGATGATTGCATAAGATAAAGAAACATCCAACACATAGGAGCTATTTAAAGTTCAATCTCCTGTCTTAAAATTAAGATATCGAAATTCTCAAGGATCTGACTTTGTCTCCAGTGTCTCCTCCCCTTTTCTCACCCTCTCTTCTCCCCAGAAAAAAAATAAATGTAAGGAAGGCCTTGATGCTGTTACAGCTTCTGGAAATATGAAGAAGGAATACTCCTTTCCTCCAATATGATTGCAAAGGCACAAAGGCTAGACTTTCACAAAAGCAAATCTTAAATGATAGTTCAAGCAGATGGTCTATGACCCCATCTTATCTTAATTCCAATTCTGGTCTAAAGTCAGCAGTTTAACCAGCAGATCATGACTCATAAGTGGGTCACAAAAGTCATTTATTAGGCTACAACAGCATTTTTTGAATACTAAAGGAAATAAAAGTAAAACCAAATAGATTTTGAAGTACTAGAGTTGATCATACTCTCGGAGATGAGAGTTTTATTTTGTGCACACTATGTTCCAAAGTATTTATTTTAATACATTGGTGGATTTCTTGGAGATGATGCCAAAAAAGGAGCTCTTAAGGAACTACCTTATAAGTTAATTCCCTGATATTAATTTTTTCAGGAGTTGACTAAATCTTTTAAATAGTACTTATCCCCCCAGGACAGAGTTTGGGATCCAAAATTAATTTATCAAAGGATTGGAACTGAAAAGTCATGGAGAACTGGAGTCTTCTGGCTTCTCCATTGCCAATTTCTGGTACAGTTCCCGTCTATCGTGCCTGTCACTTCATCCTGGGTATTCTTTGGTAAATTTAAAAGGGGGTTAGGATTTGATAGACTTTACAAGGGTGTTAGGATAATCTAATATAGGTATCTTTTTTAATGCTTTGAAATCTATGAGCCTTGTCATCTTTTTTGATGCTTTGAAATCTATTACCCTATTTTTCACCAGAATAAACCCCATTATTTTCTCAGCTATCTTGTATTCCCAAACCCTTTAGTTACCTCACATTCTCAAATCCCAGCATAGTTTCTGGTACATTATAATAGCTAATTCATATTTGCTGAACTAATTAAGAAGTCCAGCTCCAGATGTCAAAGCAAAATGACAGTTGCCCCCAGTATTTTAATTCATTTTGCTGCCTAAGTATTTTTCTTGTTCACTTACTTTAAGGAGGGAAAAGCTCAACCATCTTTTTCTCTACCAGAAATAGCCCTAATAGTACAAGAACAAGTTCGATGATACCACAAGAAACAATCAGTCAAATCTAAACTATGCAATAATTCTATAAACAAAAATCTGGGAATCACCAACAAATCTATGGTATAAAATTGGAGAAGAAGAAGGAGGAGGAGCACTTGCAGAATAAAAGAGACAATAAAAAAACTAACAAAATGAGTGGGTATTGTTTGGATTCTGAAACATAAAAAGATATATTGATGGAATCAGAAAAATATGGTCAGGGTATTAAATGACTTTAAGGAATAATTAATTTGAGAAATGTGATATTGGCATAGTGATTATGTTAAAAATAGGACACCCTTACAGTAAGAAAAACATGCAGAACGTTTACAGAGAAAAAGACATAATATCTACCATATCTTTTAATCTCCAAATTAAAAATTTTGCATTTGTGGGAAGAGGAATAGAGTAAATAAAGATTAGCTGAATGTTGCTTACAGTAAAATTAAAAGATAGGTATACAGATATTCATTGCACTATTAACTCTGCTCTTGTATATATTTGAAAACTTCCATCACAAAAAGTTAAATATGATTAGCAACAATAGAACACAGACAACAATGTAAAACTTCAAGACTATGATTTCACCTCTTTCACGGTAGTCATATTCCAGGAGGAACCAAGACAGCATTCACTGAGCCTCGTATACTGTCTTTGAATACTTTCCAAATGTGGTAATCGGGTGTAACTTGCTCATTATGTTTAAAAAATACAAGCTCATAAGTACTGTTAGAAGCATCAAAACTTCATTCTATTCATCTTGAGCAAAATGTTCCTCCCAGTACAGCTTTTCCTTGAAAGAGGAGGAGGGTAGAGAGAGTCTGAAGTGAGAGAGGTCGGGAAGGAGAAACGACCATTGAGTGTTCCATTTTCGGCAGAATGGCAAGATCCTTGGGGAGACCGTAAATTGAAATTAAGGCTGTTTCAGGCAGCCTACAGGATGTGCCTGCAAATGTAGACATATCGAAATGGTGAAAAAGTCTGTGTGTGCCCATTCATGTGAAGTGAATGCCTTGTAATGTGCTCCAGCCCCTGGGAATGGGGGCTGGATGGAGCAAGGAGGCCGGAAGAATGGGATGGATTTGACATAAGTACTTTTAAGTGCTCTAAAGCCTGGGCTCCTCCCTGCGGTTTAATAGCAAGGTCCACCGGGAGCTACAAGGAAGGAGCCGAGTGAATCCCTATAGCTTTTCCTTTTAAGGATAACAAATCTTAAAACAGGTGTGAGCTGAGAAGGATCCTTTTACTCCTTGTTTTTAGAGTCTACTGTGGCCAGCCAGCTTTCAGTGTATTATTATCATTCCACAGAATGCGAGGTCTGGGGTAAGGGAAGGGAGGAGAGGAGACAGAAGCTGAATAAACAAAAATTGCTTTGAGTGACTAATATTCACTAAGTCCACTGGTCATGTGCTATGAAATTTATTAAACTGTGGTTTCAGAGAGAATGTATTAGAGAAGCTAAAGAATACACACACACACACACACACACACAAAAGAAAGAAAAGAAAAAAGGTCTCAGGAAATGGTTTCCTGGGCCTAGATGAGACCAGTGAGTAATGTGACAAGAGATTATAATGTTAAAAGCTTCTGTTACAGCCCAGAAGGCTGATTATTGGAAGGGGTTGACTTCACTGGGGAAGGAGAGAGAGGCAAGAACTGAAAGTCTGACTTGGCCAAAGGGGTTTAAAGCTTTTCCTTTATTCGTATTCACAGGGCAAGGTGGCGCTGTGCTGAAGTCCTCTGAGCTTTTGTGCTGCCATCTGGTGGCCAAGATGCTTCAGAAACTGAAGGAAAAAATGGCAGCCGCCATGTTTAAGATGTCAGCAATTTGAGCCCAGGACACAGCAAAAGCTAAGGCACATTTCACTGTTTCCTGAGTATCAAAGGTGAAATCCTTTGTCACTGTGGTGTCAGGAGCAAAGACGAGCGCCCGCACAATCACCAACTGTGTAGAATCTTTCCTAAGTGCTATATATGTGTAAAGAAAATACAGTTATCCTATTCTGTCTGCTGTTTCAACCCATCAGAATCTTAGCAATTAATAATCTTCACAAAATGCGACCTGTGCTCTTTGTACAAACTGTGACCCCCATCTAAGGACATTTGCTTCATAACCTAGTCAAGGTGCTCTGACCAGGAACCTTGGGGTCATCCTTGACTCCCCACTATGTCTCAGACCTGTCGTTGACGGTTCAGCAAGTCCTGCTGGCTGTCTAGTCGCAGTATCTCACAGCCCTTTCCTGGCAGGTACCCCGCTCCTGCCCCCATTTAAACCATTGGCATCTCTCTCCTGGATCTCTGCAATAGCCTCCTAACTGTTCTCACTGCTTCCAGCCTTGAAATCTACATTCTGTTCTCTACCAGCTGCCAGAATGAACTCTTAGAACTTGTTAAATCATGACATATTACTGCTCAAAATCTCCATGGATTCTAACCTACAAAGTATTTCAAGGTTCTAAATGATCTTCCCCAGTTCCCTCCCTGACCTCATTTCCTGCATTTTCTGCTTATAGTCTCTGTTCCAGTGATCCTGGCTTCTTGCTCGTCCCCAAAGGAGCCAGGCATGTCTCTGACTCAGTTTCCTCTGCCTGAAATGCTCTTTGCCCAAACATCTGCATGTCTCTCCCTCCATTCCTCCTGCTCTCTAATCAACTGACTTCTGACCAAGGAAACCTTCTGTTTCCATCCTGTTTAAACACTGCCCCCTCATCCCTTTAGCCCCATCATTTTTTTTTCTCTAATAGATTTTTTTCCAATTTTGTGTTTGTGATAAAATACATCTAACATAAAATGTAACATTTTAACCATTTTAAGAGTATAAAAACCATAGCATTGTATTAAATGCATTCATAATATTGTGCAACCATAGCCATCCACCTCCCCAGAACTCTTTAAATGTTGTAAAATAGATATCATATACCTAATTAAACAATAAATCACTATTCCTCCTTGTTCCCAGCCCATAGCAACCACTATTCTACTTTCTGTCTCTACCTATGATTTTGCCTACTCTAAATGCCTTATGTATGTGGAATCACATAGTGTTTATCCATTTATGACTGGTTTATTTCACTTAGCATAATATCTTCAAGATTCATGTGTGTGGTAGCATATTTCAGAATTTCCTTCCTTTAAAAGGCTGAACAATATTCCACTGTATGTATATATCACATTTTATTTATTCCATCCATCCCCTGATGGACACCTAGTTGCTTTCATGTTTTAGCTATCGTAAATAATGCTACTGAACGGATGGAGGCACAACTTCTGCTTCAAGACCCTCATTTCAATTGTTTCAGGCATATATCCAGAAATAGAATTTCTGAATCATATAGTAATTCCATCTTTAACTTTTTGAGGTATGGTCATACTATTTCCATAGTGGCTGTACCATTTTACATGTCTACCAATAATGCACAAAAGCTTCCACTTATTCCACATCTTCGCCTCTTGTTGTTTCAGTTTCTTTTGAAAGTAGCCACTCTTATGGATGTGACATGGTATCTCCTTAGAGTTTGTTTGTTTGTTTGTTTGTTTTATTGGAAGGCTGTTTTAGAATAAACTTTATTAGGCTGAATAAGAGTAAATGAGCATTCCAACTATTATTCCATGAAATAAAGCAAGGTGATTGTCTTTCTTATCTCTTTACCCTGCTTCACTATGTATATTTAATTATCAAATGTCAATTAGCCCTAATCCCAATTTAACTTTTTTTTTTATTAAATCACAGCTGTATACATTAATGCATTTATGGGGTACAATGTGCTAGTTTTATACACAATTTGGAATACTTACATCACACTGGTTAACCAAGCCTTCACTGCACTTTCTTAATTACTGTGTTAAGACATTTATACTCTAGACTTAGTAGATTTGACATGTAGCCTTGTAAAATGCACCATAGGTATGGTCCATGTAGTTTGACTGACATTTTCCTAATGATTAATGATGTTGAACATCTTTTCATATGTTTAGCCATTGTGTGTATGTGTGTATTTGTATGTGTATGTGAATATATATGTAAATATATTTTAAGGTCTACTCAAGTCCTTTGTTTATTTTTGAGTCAAGCTGATTCTTTTGTTGTTGACTTCCAGTCCTTTATGTCCCTGATTTATTACCATTAACAGTACTTATCACCTCCTAAAATGTATTTATTCATGTTTTCATATCCTTATTTTTCCTCTCTCCCAAATCTTCTACAATATATATAAGTTCTATGAAAATAGGGGCTTTGGGAAATATATTTAAAATGGCTTGTTTGTTTCTACAACTTCAAAACTAGACAATGCCAACCTGGTCAAGACCCTATATGGACACTTGCAAAATGTGAGCTCCATGAAGGCTTATATTTCATCTCCCTCTGTCACCAATGCCTACTTCAATGTCCACTATATGGTCTATATACACTAGTTTTTTGTTCTTAAACAACTTTGTTAGATATAATTCTAAGTACCAAATCCACCCATTTTAAGCGTACAAGTCAGAGACCATTTTTAATCATATAGATGTGTAATCAACACCATAATGCAGTTTTAGAATAGTTCCACACCTCCAAAAGTATACGCCTAGCTATTTGTAGATCATTCTTACCACTACCCACAATCTCAGGCAATCATTACTCACCTTCTTGTCTCCATAAATTTGCCTTTTTTGGACATTTCATGTGAATACAGAAGCATACAACATGTAGTTATTTACACCTGGCTTCTTTCAGTCCACATGATGTTTTTGAGGTTCATCCATTAATAGCATGAATCAATAAGGTTTTCTTTTTTTCCTTTTTATTGCAAATAATACTTCATTATACGGATATACCTATTTTTTAAAAAATCCATTCATCACTTAATGGACATTTGCATTGCTTCCACTTTTTGGCTATGAAAATTCATGTACACAACTTTGAGTGGACATGCGTTTTTATTTTCTTGGGTAGATTCGTAGTGACAAAATTGCTCAGTAATACACATTTATTACCAACAAGATTACATGATGGGTCCTATTTCTCTGCTTTATCACTAACACATGGATTGTCTTTGTGTTTATAACCATCCTAATGCATATGTAGAAGTATATTATTATAGTTTTAATTTGCATTTCTCTTACAACTAACATAGTTAAACATTTTTACATACTATAATTATTAACAATTCAAATATTTTCTTTGGTAAAGTATCTATTCAAATATTTTTGCCAATTTAAATCAAATTGTCTTATTATAGAGTTGTAAAAATTCTTTACATATTGTAGACAGAAGTTCATTACCAAAAATACAATCTGAAAAAATTTACTTGCTACATATCACTTATCTTTCCTTTGGTTTAATGGTGTCCTTTGTAACATAAACATGTCACATTTTTATAAAGCTGTATTTGTCCATTTTTTCATAGACTATATGTTTGGGGTTATACCTAAGAGCTTTTTGCCTTTCCAGGATAGCAAATATTTTCTTCCAGAATCTATGCAGTTCCAGTTCTTGCATTTTGAGTCAACTGCTGTATGTAGTGTGACGTAAGGTTCTAAGTTCACTTTTTGCATGTGAACATAAAATTTTCTCAACATCATTGTTAAAAGTATAAGACAGGTATTCCTTTTATTTGATTGTTATATTGATTTTTTAGGAATAGGGTATTGAAATCTCTAACTACTATTGTTTAATTATCAGTTTTTCTTTTCAGTTCTGGCTGGGTTTGCTTTCTTTATTTTGAAGTCCTCTTAGGTGTGTGTATATTTATAATTTTTATATTTTCCTGATACTTCAGTCCTTATATAATGGCCCTCTTGTCTCTAGTAATATATCTTATCTTAAATTCAACTTTTTTTTTTTTGAGACAGTGTCTCACTTTGTCTTCCTACTCCAGCTCCTTTATGGCTATTTTCCTTGTATGTAATTTTCCATCCTTTATCTCCAACCTATTTGTTTAAGGAAATCTAAAACATATTCCTTATAGTCATCATAAAGTTGGATCTTTTTTTTTTTTTTAATTCATTCTGAAAATCTCTGCTTTTTGATAAGGGTACTTAGAGTTATCACATTTAATGAAATTGTCGATACAATTGTATTTCTCTTTCTCACTTTGCTTTTTTTTCACTCCATATGTCTCCTTCATTGCTGGTTTTGTTTGCTTTAATGTCTTTTCTAGTGTTAAAAAATAATTTTCAGGCTTGGCGCCTGTGGCTTAACGGGCTAAGGCACCAGCCACGTACACCTGAGCTGGCAGGTTCGAATCCAGCCCGGGCCCACCAAACCAAAAATGGCTGGGCATTGTGGCGGGTGCCTGTAGTCCCAGCTACTTGGGAGGCAGAGGCAAGAGACTCGCTTGAGCCCAGGAATTGGAGGTTGCTGTGAGCTCTGATGCCACAGCACTCTATCCAGGGTGACAGCTTGAGGCTCTGACTCAAAAAAATAAAAATAATTTTCAGTGTACCATGTTAATTCTTCTTCTTCTTGAATTTTCATCATAATTCTATTTTATTAATGATTGTTTTAAGGATTACCACGTATATTATAATTTTTCATAAAAGATTTATAATAAATTTTTTTATTTTTTTTGAGACAGAGTCTCACTATGTTGTCCTTGGTAGAGTGTTGTGGCATCACAGCTCACAGCAACCTCAAACTCTTAGGCTTAAGCAATTCTCTTGCCTCAGCCTCCCAAATAGCTGGGACTACAGGAGCCTCCACAGTGCCTGGCTAATTTTTGGTTGTAGTTATCATTGTTGTTTATAGTAGGCCCAGGCTGGGTTCAAACCCGCCAGCCCCAATGTATGTGGCCAGAAGCCTAACACTGGGCTATGAGCACCAGGCCAAGGATTTTTATCAATTTTCTCTACATTCATAGTTGTTTTTGGAGACAGGGTCTGCTGACTTTCTCATTCAACCATGCATGTGAATTCTGTAATCTCAACTAAACTTTAAGTTCCAGGAGGCACCTCCCATATTTGTACTAATTAAATGAGGTGAATTGTATTTCCCTATCACATAAAATCCTTTAGTAACATTGGGGACTATATTGTTGAGAGACATAGCAGAAAGAGTTCCAACAAAACTATTGTCACCATTGCTATATTTGAAAAGAGCAATGCCTGACAAACTTTACTGACTAAGGTAGGGTAAGGTGGGGGGAAAAAGATATAGATACCAATCAGGGTCCCACAAGTTACCTCTTTCAAATACAAGAAATAAAGAAGATAAACTTATACTCCTGAAAAATGGTATTTGATTAGTTTTATGGGAATCTCCATAAAAGAGAAAATAGGAATATTTTTCTAAAGTATGCTGTAGAAAATTTATCTGAGGCAACATTTAAGAAATGGTAGTGTAATTATTTTTCTGTCATGCCTTATATTGAGACACGTCTGAGGCTTGGGAATGGATTAGAGAGCTTTCAAAAAAGGGCTCCATTTTAAGAATCTTCAAATCTTTATTTATGGATCTTCCTCCTACATCCATGTCCATAGTGATATTTTCTGAGTTAAAGCACAGAAGATTTATCAGTTCTTAACACACAAGAACCTCACACATTTATCTCTCAAGTGTCATGAATGGTGGACAAGGCCTAAAAGTACAGACTTTGAATCATACTTTTTTTATATCTTTCCTATATTGAAATACAAGTAATAAAAAGCAAAGCTAACTCTTTAAGGGCGGGAACACACCGATACCTAGCTTGGGCCACCCAGAATGCACCAGAATTAATGGCAACTTGGCCTGACAGCATCCTGACCACAAGAGATGAAGTCACCCTAGGAAGCGTTTTGTGGAGGAAAATAAAATCAACAGAGTAAAAAAGAAAAAAAAAAAAGAGTAAAAAGTCTAAAATATGCATCGTCCAAGTATTTTTCCTCCATTAATTTTGGAATCCCGTGGGTGTTTTCAGAGAAATTTAATCTGTGTGTTTCTGAACCATTTACACTTAACTCACCACATTGTTGTTTTGTAACAGTCATTTGTTGTCCAAGAAGACCTCTTATCCTTGTTCATAAAGATTTTTATTAAAGCAATTGCTTTCTTTTTGCTTAAAATGAATTACGCTTTTCCAGACTGAAAGGAACATTGCAATAACTCAAAAGTTTTAGGCACAAAATGGATCTACTTTTGGTCAGAGTGTGTTCCCATTGAAATTTCCAACCCAAAGTACTTTGGTTTTGGCAGCATTATATTGAAGGGTTCAGTTGAAAAGATACAGTTTTATGAGTCCTTGGTTAGCCAAAGTGCCATAGTGATCTCTCTCAGTCCTTTTCATGAACAAGGCTTCTAACAAATTCCATCAGTTTAACATTCAACTATGCTTTATAATTCAACATGAATGAAGCTCTGAAGTAGAGTGTGAGAATTGAGACAATGGAAGTATCAGAGATGCTGCAGGGTTTTAAGGAATTTGTAATTCAAAGGGGTAAATAGTTTAACAAGGGCTTATAGGATTGCAGTGATTAAATGAGATAATTGTGCAAGCTGTTCAGCTTTACCTAGACTACAATATATTTTAGCAACAATAGCAAAGTATCTTTTCTGGTATTTCTATTGGCAATCAGATTCTACACCAGGCCTCTCAAAACTAAACATTCATTAAAATAAGAAGACCAAGGCTCGGCGCCTGTGGCTCAAGTAGCTAAGACGCCAGCCACATATACCTGAGCTGGCGAGTTCGAATCCAGCCTGTGGACC